>JANTNU010438558.1:0-11780 GCA_024752395.1 Erythroxylum havanense
TAAATAACATCACAATTTATGTAATTAACCATCAAATAGAACATATTACTTACCAAATCAAGCTTCCACTTCTTCAATTTTTCAAACGCTCCAACTTCTCTACCTTCCCACACATATCCAATTATCAACCTCTTAAGGCTTAGGTATGGATTTTTAGTAAACAAGAGAAGAGAAGGCAAGTAGGACATAGGAGCTTTTGTGTGGGTATACAAGTAGAGGAAACCATCGAAGAAGAAGGAGGAAGGAAGGCCACGCATAAAAGAAGAAAACTTCCATCTAAAATCACCCATTACCTTTAACCCTTTCCCATGCAAAGTGTCGTAAAAGGCTAAATGAAAGACCAAAATATGGTCTTTCATTTATCACTTTCATGGCCTATATATGTGGTGGGGCAAGTGACATATATCACTTGCCACATGTCAATTTCTTATGCTTCCAATTAGTCCACTTTAGTAACTAGTCCATTTGATCTCCAATTTCTACTCTAAAATTTTTCACAAATTCCAATGGCTCGAATTAATAAATCCAAACATCATGTATGATTTTCCAGTGCCATTGGACAGTCATTTCCAGTACCGGAAACCAATCAGTCTACCACTTGACAATTTTTTCGGTCCAGAAATTTTCCTCGAAAATTTTCAGAAAAATTTCTAAAATTCTCCCAAAATTCAAAACACACAATGACCCACTCCAATTAAATTTTCAAGCACAAATATCACATTTTTCACCAAAATTACATTTGTGACCAAATATACCGGGAAAATGTCATGAATGCTTGTACAGTCATTTACATGTGCAAAAGTCACTATTTACATGTATGTGTATGCACGAACATACCAAGACAATTCTAAACACTCATAATCCGTTCCAAATTACTATTCTACCCTTCCCATCGATGATGGGATGTTACAACTCTCCCCTCCTAATAAAAATTTCGCCCTCGAAATTTATTTCCAAACTTTTCACTTCTAATTTTAACAACACATATATCGAATGTGATTCTGCTTATCATAAAACAACTCATAAATCCATAGTCCTATTATCGCCATAATTTTATATGGACTACTTTATGTCAAATTTAGTTTCCCCTTATATACTCCTGTGTTTTCATCTTGGCAAAGGTGAAACACTCAAGAACAAGGCATTTGTTTCACTTTTCATCATTGTTAGTACACTTAACTTCTAAATCTTTCTCCATTTATTCACAACTTCGATGTGATCCACCAAAATCCATTCGTCTTCCAAAAGCCACTTTATTTAGTTTTAAATTCATTTTACTCACGAACAGTATCCCAAATTTGTTCTAGCTTTTACTCAGAGTGAACGACTCTTTTTGTCGTCTGACGCCTCTAATGGTATCACCAGGATAATGATGATTTTGCCTGTAGTCACTTTGCAATATACATTAATCTCATAAGCTGAAGCCCTCCAAACATATATGCTTTATACCTGTCTCCGATAGTCAAGACTACAAGGAACTCGAGCATGTAATCACTCAATTCAATATTCTTTGTCGCCAATTTCTCTTTCGATATGCTCTTACTAGGACATATATCTAAATCAGGTAGTTCACATACCTTTTTTCATCCGATCATAGTCCCTTAAATCCTCACTTTGGGCTTTCCCAATTCCTTTTTACAAAACTGTTGTTACTTTTTGCTCCATGTTAACTTAACATTATACCCTTCACATATTTGGTACTCTGCTATTGAATTTTCTATTCGATGCAGTTAGCACTAGCTTTATTAGGACATGTTCCTTTGCACAATCCTTTCAATCCTTTCCAATTCAAATCTAACCTTAATCTCTACTAATATGTCTATTCATATGTATATTCAATATGTTTCTACACACATCATGATTTCAGGTTTTCAAACCATCTACTATTGCAGAAATTTTCAAATCATGAATCTAAAGTTAGCTCATGAAGCTATAATTATCCCTAGGTACACAAAATCACCGTATACTAGTATAACCAATTTCCTCTTAATCTCGATTGGGAACCTTTATTGTATATACGACAAAATCTCCAAATCCGAATGGCGTACTTAACACTGTAGTTGTTTGTTTTCATTCGTCACTGACGCGGCTTACTTATTCTTCCTCAAATATTCAATATATTCTCTTTACCTCTATGATCATAGTCACTCATTAATATTATGTTGCTTGACTCATTTTAACCCTTAATATCATAATACTGTCGGGGACATTGTTAACTCCTATAGATATATAACCTCGAACTCATTATGCTTATAATTCGTTCTCGTCATTCCTTAAATAATTAATCCCTCAGTAAAGTAATATTGTCACATGTTCTGTTTAATTTTTCCAATGAACTCTCTCATTCTCGACTGATTTCCTCAGTTCATTTGATTTCTTGTGATTCCACATTAACTTATTTTAATGTCTGTTCATTCAGACCAATTTCTCCATACATTGCAATTTATTTACAAACATAACTTCCTGTGTTGGTAACACATTCATCAGATATAATTTGTAGTTCCCAAACATATTTACACAAACTATAATGGACCAAAGTTCACCTCACATTAATAAGAGTGCCTCCTTAAATTTTAAGATTCACTTATATAATTTGATACTTTACATCACATAATGTATACACTCTCAATAGCCTTTTCTAACTCTTATGCTTGCGTCTTCGCTATGGTTGTAACTCCGATATTCACTTTTGACTCATAATTTATTCATTTCAGATTTATTCCTTCATTGATCCATTTTAAATTGGATTAACCGACTTACTGACCTTATCTCAATGATTTCTTAGTACTTTCCTCGATATTGTTCATAAATCCATAATAAGGCTCAATGAGACATTAAGCAATTTCATTTACTCTAACACCCTGGTAGATACGAGCCAAAATCCTTACATCTTTTTTAAAGATGTATTTATATCATGTCTTCACTACTCACATTCGCTAATGCTACTTACATTCCAATTGACTCTAGATAACAGTTCTATCCTTGTTCCTGCCCATGACTGGGGTTTACCATATGATCATAACAGAAACCTATTTTTGTCAGCCAATAACGTGCCTTGTACTTTCTTCCTCACCTTAACACACATATTGACAGCGATTCTGCTCCAGTTTTTCAGTATTTTCCTCTTCTTTGAATACAACATCCTATCATGATCATTGAAATTTGCATTTTAAGTGCCTTCACTCTTCCCCTTTTGATTTATCATCTTGTCCATAGCCGCATGCATACATACAATCCAAACCTGGGCACATTTCTAATTTTCTCCATACTAAACATCATGTATCACGTTTCATCACTTGTAAAGTCATGTTCCTATTATTTCATCGTCCATATGTATATTCTCAACCCATTTAAAAATTATAGGCGCAGAATCATCAAGAAATGTAATCTCAATATCCAAGCTATATTATTACGCTAAATCATAACTTTTATCACCTTTCAAATCCAAGTCTATTCTAGTTATTTCTTTTAACCAGCTTGTACACTTTAATCTCATCATTTCTACTTCTTCCTGACCATATCTTCACTTCTCTATTTCATTCGAAGGTAGAACATTACGGTACAATATCGATATCATCTTTCATAATACACACCAACACAAATGTAGTGAATCTATATCTGCCTTATCGAACCATGTACTTTTTCTCATTTCCAATTATCCCCATTTTATCGAACATACAAGTCAAAATCATAAATAACTAATCATCCTGAACTTTTGATTTCACATAAACATATTCTTCTGCTGAATCATGCTCTTATTACTTTAACTGATATTCTTCTCGTGTCTAAATTTGACCTCTCCAGGATATAGCATATTTCGTTTACTTGATTTATACATGTTAGGTCTCATTAGTCATTATGATATCACTTTTTCCTTAATCAGCCCATGCCAATACATTTGCATCCGTATCACATTCAAGGGTTTATAACCACAGTACAATATAAATATCATTATCCACTTTTTTTTCTTTTCTCATTCCTAATTGCCCATAAACCTTCCTTGGCTCATATTCTGACATATCACCACTTTTCTCACTCTTAAACACTTAACACCTGTTCATACGTATGACTCATACTCATGCGACTCAGACTATGAATCAGTTGCCACGGTCTGCTATTACATGACTTTAATGTATGTGACTTGACCTATGTTTCAGAAATGCCCATATAAGCTCGTACTTCTGGGCTCTGATACCACCTAAATGTAACACCCTACTCCCGTATGACTCGAACCCGACATCGATGGTGATATCCGAGTCCGTTCCCTGCGAGGATGACGTGCTACATCACTCAGTCAAAACTCAACATAATGTTTTTTTCAAAACACAAGCATACACTATACGGGAAATCATTACCATACATAAATCATCGGTAGATACAATGACCACGGGGCCCTTTTCATAAATACAAATTAATTCAGTCCGTTGACTTTACAAATTGACCTTATCATTTGAAAAAAATTTCAGAAAATACATTTTTTTTATCAGACACTAATGCAGACGCGAACTGATCCCGACCTCTTCTCTCACTCACATGCAGATGCTATACACCCATTGCCTAACGGGGTATTCTTCTAGGTCCTGAAAAATAATTGCAAATTTTGGGTGAGTTTTGCGAACTCAGTAAGTGACCATCATCGATGGTTCACCCATTCACATAACACAATAATCATACATCTCACTTTATTTCCTAGTGCACATTCACAAAATTTCACATTCACACATTTATAGAATTTCACATCCACATTATTCATATTCGATACATGCACATAAGACTCACTTTTCATTTATTAGTTTTCTGTGACCGAATGCCTAAACTGTCCCTTGTAGGGCTCATTAATAGCTATCCCTTATCCATTGGTGGATACAGGGCTCATTAAACGTTGAGCCGGAGGCTCTGATTCACTTATGAGCTCAAAGTTCATTTCCACTCGTTGAGCTTACAGCTCTGATTGGTGGCGACTCTAGTCACAACAACCATTTTATTTCATACACTTATGCCATGCAATGCATCAGAACACATTTATTTCACATAAGCATAAGGCGTTTTGCCTTTCACTCAATCAAATATATATAAGCAGATACATATGAAATGCCCATGTGACACTTTCCAATTTATTACGGTGTTGTGATCGAGCGCCTGAACTGTCCCAATATGGGCACATTAATCGCTGAGCCCGAGGCTCTAAATCACTATGGGGCTCGAGGCCCGAGCACAATCGTTGAGCTTTTAGCTCTCGGTGACTGCTCCGGTCACAACTGTCATTTTATGGTTATGCATTCATCAATGAAATGCATATGTCACATTTAATCACATTATATACATATGTCACAATCAATCAGACTACCATTCTTTTTTTCACGTTTTTGTTCGGAATGATTATTTACATATACTAAGGCTTGGTGCTATTAATTGTTTTTGTAATAATTCGGAACAATCATTAATAAATTTTTGTGCATCTTATTGGGTATATAGAATATTATTCTTAACATTATTTTCCTGTGTAGGGTTTTTTTAATTTTATTTCAACCAATTGATTATTAGTATTTTTTAAGGATCTAATAGATTTTCACTACAGACATATTTTATTAAGGTTTCTATTTCCATTTGTAAAGGAAGATTATTAATAAGACAAAATTGTAATTGATTTAATTTTTTATTATAATTTTTAAATTTTTATAATAAATGGTATGGTATATAGGAATTTTGAGAATTATAGATTTTTGATTTAAGGATTTTATTATTGGTGTTTGTAAAGTTATATAATGCAAATATTGACAAAAAGGATTATATAATTTAAGAAAATTATTTCCTAAGATTAATGGTAATCCTAATTCTTATTGATAAATTGAAAGTATAATAATAGAGTAATTTCCAATAATGATATTATTATAATAACTTACATACCAAATAGATTTAATACTCCCATATGCTATTCTTATTTATAAAGGTTTGTTAAGTTTTTTTCCAATTTTGTAATAATTTTTTAGATGCTATATAAATAGTAGCTACTGTATCTATACAAGCTGTAACTTTTTATTCTGAATAATCACTTGAATAAATGTTGTATTCAAATTTAATTGTTGATTCTGGAGTTTGAAATTCATAACAATATAATGAAGAGATTGTTGAATCTGTTTCATAGTCTGACTCAATAGGTTCTAAATTATATTTAAATGATGAATTTAAATGATGAATTTTTTATATTTATTTTGATTTTTTTGGGCATTCGTTTGTATAATGACCTTCTTCATTGCATAAATAACATTTACATGTTTTCTTATTCTAAGGACAATATTTTTTCTTTGGTTTAGTTTGTTTATAAGCCTTTTTAAAAAAAATTGTCTATAAGGTTTAAATGGGAATTTCTTGTATTTGTTATGGGATATTTTCATCATTTATATTTGTTATATTTATATTTTTATGTTTTCTATGTTTTTGATAGGTAAAAGAGTCACATCCATATTATTGAGGTACTTCTGAATATTTAGAACAACATAGTTGAATATCTTTATGTCTTAGTGATTTAAGTAATTTTACTTCTAAACATTTTTTTAATAATACTTCTTTTACAATTGAAATAGCACCTCCGAGATTATAAGCTATTAGATTATCATGCTATTGATTCTGGAGTAATCTTTAGACAATGCTGATAAACACCATCATTGCAATAGAGGTTAAACTAATTGATGAGATCCCAATTGAATTTATATTTTAGTAGTTTGTCGATAGGTGGCTACATACCATTTTTGATTCGTCTTTGTCCATAAGCTATTTGAGATAGTTATGCGTTCGAGTCTTTGAAATTGTCTACTTTTTAAAAGATTGGATATTTATTGAAAACTTTGACAAAGATTTCTAGTTCTTTTGCAAATCTTTCATTGTAGTTTTTGACTGCAATAATGAATCCAGTTGGAAACTCGACAAGACTGTTTAAATTGGTTAAATAAATAGTATTCACTAAACCACTTTGGAAAAAGAGATAACTAGTTTAAGAGAATTACCATATATCAATTATCCTATAAAATTACAAAATATACCATGTTGGGTCCCAGACCCTCCACAATCGGTATTGTCCTCTTTGGTCATAGGCAGTGGCGTCCACACGCGTCGAACCCATGACCTCAAGGTTTGGCTCAATGGTAGTGGAGGCGTGCACTGGGTGCAGCAAAACCTTGATGTCATGGTTTCGACGCGTGTGGACGCCGCCTATGACCAAAGAGAACAATACCGATTGTGGAGGGTCTGGGACCCAACATACCAAGTTCTCATAATGTACCTCGTTTATCTTTAAGTCGAAATAGATTACTTAAACAAGAATCTAATTTTTTAAGATCATATTCTATAAGAATAGAAAAACCTTTTAGGTTTACTCATCTTTCCAAAAACAGATGCACTCACTACTTATCTCTTTTTCCAAAGTGGTTTAGTGGATACTGCTTATTTAACCAATTTAAATAGTTTTGCCGGGTTTCCAACTGGATTCACTCTTGCAGTCAAAAACTATAAGAAAAGATTTGCAAAAGAACGAGAAATCTTTATCAAATTTTTCAGCAGCTATCCAATCTTTAAAAATGTAGAAAATTTCAAAGACTCATACATACAGCTATCTTGAATAGCTAATATATAGGTAGGAATCAGCAATGGTATGTATCTACCCATCGACGAACCACCAAATTATGAATTCAGCTGGGATCTTATCAATCAATTTAACCTCCATTGCATTGAAGGTGTTTATCAGCAATGATTAAAGATTACTCTAGAATAATTAATTAAACTCAATTACGGAGGACTAAATATTATGATGACATCAATTTATCATACACCTATATCTATTGATTCCTTCCAACTAATCAAACAAATTGAAGAAAATTTCTCAACCATATTCGGAGTATTCAGTGTATTATCAGAAGATTGGAAGCAATCTATTTGTCAAAAACTCCAGCAATATCCATCCCATCAATGTACAAACTGTCCATCCACTTCAAAAGAAAAAGATGATAGCTCCTTAGTTGATGTAATTATTGAAGAGTGATGAAAGAAGTGATGTAATTATTTTCAATTAGGTAAGCCACTAGTGGCCTATAACGACACCTACAATATTTGTAGGCCACCTATATAGACAATCTCAAAAGTAAAGGTAGATTCTCTTGACAAAAAAATCTACTTTTACTATTCCTCAATAGTAAAAGCAAATTCTCTCGACTGAAAATCTACTTTTACTATTTTCTTATCTTTAGTTGTTTTTGGACACTTTTAAGTGCCCTTTACCTATATATAATGAAAAGAAAGAACCCTCAGCTCTCCATAAGAAAATAAAAACTCAGTTTTTCATCTTTTGTTTAAACTCTTCAAGTCTCTCAGTCAGTTAAAGCCTAAAGATTGGCGTCAGAAAAGAGAACACGAAGAGAAAAATAAAAGGTATGATCAATAGTGTTTTTAGTTTTTCATCATTTTTATATATTTCAGTCTATTCATTTCTCTTATTTTTGCAATATTTTATTTCCATTCTTTTTATTATTTATTAAAGATGCCTATTTGTATTACTTGTAGAAATATTCATCTAGCAATAATATATATTGAAAGAAAGATTTCACTTAGTAGAAAACTTATTAAAACTTTCAGCGACACTTATAATTATTTAGAACAAATAAATGCTTCCGAAGCTACTCTTCATAAGTTTAAAGAAATACTAAATCGGGATACAAAAAACTATAATCAAGAACGATCAGAGTTAAAACAACTCTATAAACAATTTCAAGAATATTACAAAATCCATTATTCATGAATAGTTGTCCTATTTGTCAATTTACATCACAATTATTTTTAATGCATAAATATACATTATGTAATCAATTATTAATAGAAATTAATCATTTAGAAACTTTAGTCACTGAATATAGATTAAAAAAAGGAGTATTATGAAAGATGTTATAACTATCTACGATTTTTTTATTAATAATAATGGTTTAATTCCTATCAAAGAACGATTATACTTTGCAATTAATCTTTATAATCTCTATAATCAAAATCTAATCTATAAATATAATCAACTTATAGAACATCAATGAATCTCTCATCAATCTAATTTACTTCAACATGATTGAAATAATTCAAGAATCTCACACTAACAATAACGGTAATAACAATATTTTAGATGTAGATACATTAGAATTAACTGAATCTATCGGTGTTTTTCACATTAATACCCTATTATCACAAGAAAAACAAAAACAAAAAACAAAAACACAATTAAATCTAAATTATGAACAAGATATTACATACCATCCTTTTAATAGCTTAATTAATAGAAAAAAACATCATTTATTATGGGAAGATTATACATGAAACACGCATTAGAACATACCAATATAATGGACATATTTACATAAGTTTAATAGACCAAAAACAAATTTATAAACAGTTACAAAATATTTCTGAAGAAAAATACATAAAATTGGTTTTATACATCTTTCTACAATATAAATTTTATTAAAACATACCTTTCAAGAAGGAATAGATTCTCCTATTTGAATGGTTGTAATTAACAAAAGAACGATTGATTTAAAAGACCAAGTAATAGGAATCATGAATGAAAATTTAGCTTATGAAAAAAGTAAATTTAATACCCACTTTAAATTGGTAATTTCTTTATAATCACAGAATTTAGATGAAACAATTATTATAACTTATAAATTTTGTCACAAAAATTTAATGACAATAGGACAATATCCGTTTTCAATTACTTATCAAATTAGCTACGCTTTAACTAATTCTTATCATAGTATTAGAAAAACCTATTAGGTTTAATGAACCTGGGATATCTAATAAAGAAATAGACAAAAATTCAGAACAATTAGTTGATGAATTAATTGATATTAAAAAAACTTCAAGAACTAAAAAGTCATCTTCAGAATACATTATGAATGTCACTAAGCAATTATCTAAATTATTAGACAAACAACTTAGTATTGAAAATCAATTAAAGGAAATAATACAACTATTAAATCAAAACTATCAATTATAACAATTTAATGAAATCAATGAAGTTTATATAAATTAGAATCTTTAATTAAATACTATAAAAAATTATTTAAAATAGTATATCCAATAAAAAACTAAAAAAATAATAAAAAAATATTGGAATCAAAATTGGTATCAGAGCCATCTAATTCATCAAATATAACTTTAGTAAAACCTTGGAAAATATAGAACCAAGTATTAAAGATCAGTTGGAAGAAATTACACAATTAGTAATTAAACTTACATTAAATAATGAAAACAAGTACCCAATTAGTAATTAAACTTACACTTAATAATGAAAACATTTCTTTAAAATATGAACTTATAAAACCTATTACTGATCAAGATGAAATAATTTATAGTTATGAAACCGATCAACAAGAGATATATATATATATAGATCAACCAAAACCAGAAGAACAACCCGAAACAAGTCAAAGTGGAGAAAAACAAAAATGAAAAAAAATCTAGTTATAACTGGAATTATAAACATATAGAACAAGAAGAATTAAATCATTTTGGATATTACAAAAAAGACAATAAGATATGAAAATTTCCTAAAGAATATAGACCAAAACATATAACATTAGGACTAGATGGAATTCGTAATTTAAACTGCGTTTTATCTCTAGAAAAATTATTACTTGAATGGTCTAACAGATTAGTATTAGTCATTCAATTAGAAAAACCTTTTAAAGGCTTAACAAATATTAGTACTTTATGGAATTTTATAACCTATAAAACTATTGGTATAGTATTAAACTTTTTAGTAGACAACAAAATACGAATAAAAAATACTACTGAATTTCTTAATGCTATTGAACCAATAAAAGCTTTTCATGTAGTTACCAATAAAATTTATAAAGAATTTATTGGAAAAGATATAACTTCATATAAACAAGAAATTGAAAAATGAAGAAAAAATGCCCTATGGCACTTAAATAATATACGAATATGTGATGTCTGTTATTTGAAAGAATACATTTGTGAATTTAAAAAATATTATTATAAATTAACTCACACAGAACAAGAAATATATATACAAATATTTATTCAAAAATTAACTTATCCAATAAATAAAACGTTAGAAGAATTATTCTTTATAAAACCATATGATAATCTAGTAGCTTAAATCTCGAAGTTGCTATTTCAATCGTTACATAAATCACTAAGACATAAAGATATTCAACTATGTTGTTCTAAATATTCGGAAGTACGTCGACAATATAGATGTTATTTTTTTACCTATCAAAAACAAAGAAAATAGAAAAATATAAATATAACAAATATAAATGGCGAAAATATCCCACAAACAAATACAGGAAATTTCCATTTAAACCTTATATAAAATTTTTTAGAAAAAAGGATTATAGACAAACTAAACTAAAGAAAAAATATTGTCATCAGAATGAGAAAACATATAAATATTGGTTATGTAAGGAAGAAGGTCATTATGCCAACGAATGTCCAAAAAGAAATCAAAATAAATACAAAGAAAAAAATTAATGTTTTAAATTCAACATTTAAGTATAATTTAGAACCTATTGAGTCGGAATATAAAACATATTCAACAATCTCTTCATTATATTGTTATGAATTTCAAACCCTAGAATCAGCAACTGAATCCAAATACAACATTCAGTCAAGTGATTATTCAGAATAAAAAAGGTAATACTTATATTGTAACATCCCGTTACTAATGGGATGTGTACAGTTCATTGCATTCGTATTTGGTATGTGCATGTATTGCATAACTG
>JANTNU010441133.1:0-11758 GCA_024752395.1 Erythroxylum havanense
GCATTTGCTTTGCTTCCGCTTGCTTTGTGATTCGAGTTCGCTTTTACTATTCGCTTCCGCATTTTGTTTCCGATTTGTTTTTCGATTGGGATCCGGTTTCCGGATCGGGTCCCAACAGCTTTTTAGGTGAGTTATTTTCGAAATCTTTTGGAAATCTTTGATGGGTTTTGTTTCTAATAGCTAAGGAAAAGTATGGGTAAGGTTATATAGGATCAATTTCATGCTTTTATTGCTTAAAATTGCCCAATTTCGATATCCCTTGTAATGTTGGGATTCTTGTGTTTTGATGAAGGGCAAGAGAGGCAAGAGGAGTTAGAAGAAAAGCAAATTGATCAAGCCTAGAGCTAAAGAAATTAAGGTGGGTGATTTTTTAATAATTGAGTTAATAAGCATATTAAAAATTTTGTCATAACTGCCATTTATTGCTTTCCAATGACTTACCAATGTTGTTTTTATCACTCTTTGGGATGTTTTAAACTTGTATTGTGTGTCTTTTGCATGGAAATATTTGTAAAAAGTGTTTGTCAAGTGAAAAAGATTAGAACATGTGATTTCAAAAAATGCCATTTTGGGCGATTATGTGTGAATTATGTGAAATGCGTATTTATATGGGTTTGTAGTGGTCCTTTAAGAGTCAAGTGCACTTGTCTATTTCATAGGTTTCTCCCGCCTGCCCGCTAGTGACATTAGAGCTTCTAACGGGCTCCCATAAGTTTCACGACTACACATGACTGCTCTGCGGAAATGTGTATTACGTTCCGTTTGGATCCACCCAAACCATCTTCTATGTATTTATGTGACATTGCTATGAAACTGTTGATTCTGTAAATGTTTTAACTCAATTAAACTTGATGAGGAACTCTTAATGGTAAAATTGCTTTGAAAATAATTTGTTAAAGAATTTTTGCATGCTTATTCTTAGTTATTAAATTGTTACCCACGGAGCCGTCGAGCTCACACCTTTTTGTTCCTCCATAGGAGACGAGCGAAAAAATGAGTAAACGCATTGGGATTGAGGAATTACTCCTATGCATTTTACTTTTGAAGCTTTAATTGGAAACAAAGTTTTAGATGCATTTTGGATCAATAATCTTTTTTGTAGTTTGCAATTTTGATACTTTTGATGTATTTGGGATAAAATACCATCTAAAGCTTTGTAATAACTCATATCTTCTATGTAAATGAAAGAGATATGAATTTTTAATGTATCTTGTGTATGTTTCATAAATATGTATTGTTGTATGGTTTGAGATTGTCAAATAGAGTAAGATTGTGGTTGCTGCCATTTGAGTTAGTCTTTAGGATTATATGGATTGATTTGAGAGTTGGGAGATTGAAGAATGTGGAGATTGAAGTCTTCTGCAGGTGCTGGAAATTTTGGTTGTGTGTTTGAAGGATTTTTGGCTAGTGAAATTTTAGGGGAGGTGCTGTCAAATTTTTCTAAAAGGGCAGAAACTTTGACTGAGGTTTTAACTGTCTTAGAGTTTGAATTGGATTGGAAAGTCTTCTTGAAGATTGTAGTTCATGTTTAGAGCTTTCCATTGGTTCTTAATATGTCACTTTTGGAATTAGGAATAAGAAGTTATAAGGTTTGAAAGAATGCAGTTATTGTTGAAAAGGGTATTGTCCAGGCAGTACATTAGGAAGGGTTTTTCACTTCCTTAGAGCCTACATTGATTTTTCCATTCTTCATGAAAGATGTAGATTGTCTTATAGTCTTTCCATTGAGGTATAATATGTCATTTTTTGGATTAGGAGTAAAGAGTTATGAGGTTTAGAAAGATTATGTTACTGTTTAAATGGTCATTTTATAGGTAGTAGCTTTAAAAGAGTTTTTACCTCTTTTAGAGACAGAATTGATTTTTTCTTCCTTCATGAAATTTGTAAATCATCTTTTTACCTTTCCATTGATGCAAAATGTGACATTTTTGAGCTATGGTGTTGAAAGATATGATTTTTTGAAATTTTGTTATGGTATAAGAAAATTTCAAATTAAGCAGTCACTTTGAAGAGATTTTTGTTTTCCCTAGAGCCTAAATTGGTTTTTAAATCCTTCATGAAAGTTGTATAGTTTTCTTTGAGCTTTTTATTAATACCAAATTTATGAACTTTGGATTTCGGTGTGAAGAGTTATAAATTTTTAAAATTTCAGGTGTATTGATTTGTTTAAAAAAATTTAATATATATATATGTATAACGCCTATCTCGCAGCCTTGAGACCGCGAGGCAGAGGGAGAAAAGCCATCGTAATATATATTCTAATTTTTCATTTTTATAAAATCCACCCTCCTTTCACTATTTTATTTGTAATTCTTTCGTTTGACCTCCGATTTTCACGATTTTTAAAGCATTGGTTTTCAAAAAAACATTTCTACCCTTTCAATCAAAATTTAGAATTTTTGGGATTGAGTTGAAATTTATAGATTAAATTGAAGAGAGGCAATTGAATAGAGATATTGAATATGATTCCGTACTTGGGTGATTTCTCGATTTATAGAGATCCGATTGAGGTTATTTTTGGTTCTTATTATTATGGAGACATGAAATTTTCGTTTTAGCTTAAGAATTGGATTAAATTTTGGGCCCTAAGGATTTAAATTTTTAGGAGGGAATTTAGGATGAATCTTCGAGATCCGTTCGAAGGTAATTGAAATGGGTTCAGGTTTATGGTTTGATGTGGTGGGGAATTCCTCCCTCGTGGGATGCGCGTCCAGATGTCACGTAGGACGTCGGACACGTGACTCTCCAAGGTGGGGTTCCAACACTTATTGTATCAGAGCGTTCCGGTTTAGGTCCAGGTGTAAGAAGTAATTTAGGGTTTTTATAACCTATTATGCATTCGTTTAAAATTGAATTATTGCATTGTCTTGCATTGTTTTAAATTGTTTTACATGGCTAAATGTTGATTTTGCATGATTTGAATCGTTCTATACAATTTGGAAATTGTTTTTGCATGAACTAAAGATTTTCACTGGTTTTATCTTGAAGGAGTAAATATGCCGCCTCGAAGTAAAACTTGAGGAGCTATGCCTCGCTCTCGCTCTCGCCAGGGGAGCACGGATGAGTCCCATGTCCCACAAGATGCGGGGACACACTCTGCTCCTAGCTCAGAGGCACCTAGTGTGCAACTTGAGGAGCCGCAGCCTCCTCCTCCCACTATGCCTTCGATGGATCCACAGTTCTTCCAGGCTTTTGCCCAGGCTTTCATTTATGCCTTGGAACAAGGATCACGGGCCCCAGTGCCAGCTCCAGTGGCTAGGGGCGGGCAGTATGACAAACTGCGGAAGTATGGAGCGGTGGATTTTTACGGTAGCACCAATCCAGAAGAAACAGAATCTTGGATGAAGAGAACAGAGAGAGTCTTGGTGCAGATGAAGTGCACAGATGAAGAAAAGTTGGAGTATGCAGTCAACTTACTGCAGGGGGATGCTCTCCACTGGTGAGAGTCAGTGCCACAGAGTCAGGTTATGCCTCCAGTGCTTACATGGAGTAATTTTGGGGAGATTTCCAGGAAGAAGTACCTCTCCCGGGTCTATATCCAGGAAAAGGCCTGGAGTTCTTGAATCTAACTCAGATGGAGATGACGGTGAGCGAGTATGAGCTGAAATTCACCCAGCTATCTAGCTATGCAGCTCACATTGTGGTCAATGAAGAAGAAAAGTGTCGCAAGTTCGAAGGGGGCCTCCACCTGGGAATCAAGGAGAAGGTGATTATCCACAATTTTTGTGATTATCAGCAGTTAGTGGATGCTGCACTCCAGGCTGAGAAGCTGGAGAACATTAGGCAGGAGGTGAGCAGGAAGAGAAAGAGTAGAGAGCAGTCATCCAGAAAAGGGGGTAGTGTTCAAACAGCTGACAAAGGTGAGAAGAGCACCCGTACTCAGAGTCAGAGTGGTAGTAGTGCCCCTCACCAGAGCAAGCAATTCAGGGCAGGGACAATACAGGCCTCCTCAGTGGGAGGAAATAGCAAAATAGAAAGAAGCAGGAACCAAAAACCCCAATGTGAGCATTGTGGGAAGCTACATCGGGGTGAGTGTTACAAGCTATTGGGAGCCTGCTTCAAGTGTGGAGAGAAGGGGCATAGGATTAAAGACTGTCCTCAGATGACTAGCAGGGATGGATCACAGGTTCAAGTTTCGAGGAGTGCAGAAACTGTGGGAACTAGGCCAGCTACTGGGGTGGGCAGTTTTGGGTCAGTTAGGAAGCCTATTCTTCCAGGGAGACCGAGAGGGCAAGCACAAGCTAGGGTGTTTGCTATGATGCGGGAGGAAGCTGCAGCCGCACTGGAAGTTGTTACTTGTATGACTCAACTTTTTTAGTCTGATGTTTATGTTTTATTTGACTCTGGTTCCACTCATTCCTTTGTTTCTGCAAGCATGATCTTAACTGGTATGCATTCAGTTCTTTTGGATAACTTTCTGCTTGTTAGCACTCTGTTAGGGAGAAATGTAATTATAAGCCGATTTTTTAGAGATTGTGAGCTTATTATCGAGGGATCTAGTTTGGTAGTGGATCTGCTACCACTAGATCTGAAGGGATTGGATGTTATTGTGGGGATGGATGTAATGGAAAAGTATCAGGCAAAGCTTGACTGTGGCCTAAAGGAAGTGGAGTTTGATATGGGGGATGGTCAGAAGGTAACTTTCAGAGGGGACAGAAAGATATCACTGCCAAGGCTTGTTTCAGCTTTATTAGCTGATAAATTGATGAGAAGTGGATGTGAAGCTTTCTTGGCGTATGTTATAGACACAGGTGTGAGTGACAGCAGAGTGCAAGATATTCCTATTGTGAGGAAATTTCCTGACGTGCTCCCAGAGGAGTTACCCAGTTTGTCACCGGAGAGGGAGATCGAGTTTGTTATTGACTTGGTCCCTGGAGCAGCTCCTATTTCTATTCCACCATACAGGATGGCTCCAGCTAAGCTGAAAGAGCTTAAGGAGCAGTTGAAAGAGTTTTTATAGAAGGGGTTCATAAGGCCGAGTTCCTCACCTTAAGAAGCACCGGTCCTGTTAGTCAAGAAGAAAGATGGAACCTAGAGGATGCGCATTGATTACAGGAGGATCAACAAGGTGACGGTTAAAAACAAGTATCCTTTGCCTCGGATAGATGACTTGTTTGATCACCTGCAGGGAGCAACGATCTTCTCTAAGATTGATCTCAGATCTGGCTACCATCAACTCAGGATTAAGGAGTCTGATGTGAGCAAGACAGCCTTCAGAATACGGTATGGGCATTATGAATTTTTGGTTATGCCTTTTGGACTAACCAATGCTCCAGCTGCTTTCATGGATTTGATGAACAAGGTCTTTAAAGAGTTTTTGGATTAATTTGTGATAAGGTTCATCGACGACATTCTGGTGTATTCAAGGAGTATAGGAGAGCTGAGGAACACTTAAGAATTGTATTGAAACGGTTGAGAGAGAGGGAGCTGTATGCCAAATTCACTAAATGTGAATTTTGACTACATGAAGTGATCTTCCTTGGTCACATTATTTCTGAGAATGGGGTGCATGTGGATCCAAAGAAGATTGAAGCAGTAGTGAATTGACATGCCTCGACGACAGTGACAGAAGTGAGGAGCTTTCTGAGTTTGGCAGGCTACTACAGGAGATTCGTGGAGGGCTTTTCCCTGATTGCTGATCCTTTGACCAAATTGTTAAGAAAGAATCAGAAGTTTGTTTGGAGTGATGAATGCGAGCAAAGCTTTGAGGAGCTGAAGCACAGATTGACTTGTGCTCCAGTTTTGGCTTTCCCCACAGGAGAGGGGAGTTATACAGTGTATAGTGATGTTTTCATAAAGGGGTTGGGTTGTGTACTTATACAGGGAGATAAGGTGATAGCATATGCCTCACGGCAGCTAAAACCTTATGAGTTAAATTATCCGACCCACGATCTGGAATTGGCAGTTGTGATCTTTGTCTTGAAGATCTGGAGGCATTATTTGTATGGGGTTCAGACTATGATCTTTACTGATCACAAGAGTCTCAAATATCTATTGAGTCAGAAGGTGCTTAATTTGAGACAGAGAAGGTAGATTGAACTGCTTAAAGACTATGACCTATTGATTGTGTACCATCCAGGCAAGGCAAATGTAGTAGCAGATGCCTTAAGCAGGAAGTCTTCCATAGCATATGTGCAGACAATCTATTTGCCGCTATTGGAAGAGATAGCTAAGCTCAGAATCAGTTTGAAGCAGGAGAAGTCTGATTGTGTGGTTATTACCTTTAAGGTGAGGCCGATCCTCAGAGAAAAAGTGAGAGAGTTGCAGGTTCAGGATGCAAAACTGAGTAAACTGCGAGAAGAGGTTCAGCAGGCCAAGAGGTCTGACATGGTGGTGAGTGATGATGGACTCCTAAAAGTCAGAAATAGGCTCTGTATTCTAGATGTCAAGGAGGTGAGGGATGAGATTCTGGATGAGGCGCACAATGCGCCTTATGCTATGCATCCAGGTAGCACCAGGATGTATAAGGATCTTAAGGAGCATTTCTGGTAGAGAGGTATGAAGAAAGATGTGGCTGAGTATGCAAGTAAGTGTCTAGTGTGTCAGCAAGTTAAGGCTGAACACCAGGCACCTTCAGGCCAGTTAAGGCCATTATCCATTCCTGAGTGGAAGTGGCAGAAAGTGACCATGGACTTTCTGATGGGGTTGCCCAAGACCATTAGGAGGCATGATGCCATTGGGTGATTGTGGATAGATTGATAAAGTCAGCCCATTTTCTGGCAATCAAACAGACTGATCATCTGCATGTGCTAGCCAAAAAGTACATTGATGAGATTGTGAGATTGCATGGGATCTCAGATTCGGACCCTGAAGGGGATACTCAGGGCATGTGTGATAGATTTTAAGGGAGCAAGGGATGATCACTTGCCATTGATCGAATTCGCTTACAATAATTAGTATCATTCGAGCATTCAGATGGCTCCTTATGAAGCTCTGTATGGGAGGAGATGTAGGACTCCGGTGTGTTGGGATGAAGAGGGAGACAGGAAACTTTTGGGTCCAGAGTTGATTCAGGATAGGATGAAAAGTTATGAAAATGCTTATTGGAAGGAGATGGAGTATGAGCTAGGCAAGAAAGTTTTTCTTAAGACTTCTCCTTGGGAATGGATTATGAGATTTGGTAAGAAAGGTAAACTGAGTCCAAAATATGCGGGACCTTATGAGATTCTGGAGATGATTGGTCTGTTGGCTTACAAGTTAGCATTGCCTCCTGAGCTATCCCAAATTCATGATGTCTTTCATGTTTCTATGCTGAGGAGATACCAATCAGATCCTTCTCATGTCATTCAAGCCGATGAAGTTCAGTTAAGTAATGATTTGAGTTATGAGGAGCTTCCAGTGCAAATCGTGGATACAAAAGAAAAGGTTATCAGGAATAAGACAGTGCAGCTAGTAAAAGTTTTACGAAGGAATCATTAAGTGGAAGAGGCCACATGGGAGCCATTGGAAGCTCTGAAGGAGAAGTATCCTCATCTCTTCATTGATTCAGGTAAGAATTTCGAGGACGAAATTCTTTTAGGGGGGGGGGGGGGAAATATTGGGTCCTGTTTCCTCTTTCTTATTAAATAAGCATGATTAAATTATTTTTTTGAGGTTTGGTTGCCTATTTCCTTTTAGTTAGAATAATTGGAGGTTTAGTGGTTAGGTTGATGGAAATTAAATGAAGAGATTAAGATTAAATTAGAGTTCTAAATGTTGTTAGAAATTAAAGGGATAAGATGGTATGGGGGCAATTTGGGTAGATCACTTAAGTGGTTAAGGTTTAAGGCTTTCAAGGAGGGGTAATTTAATCTTTTGAGCTTAATTAAAACAAAAAGAAAGGAAGCCAAAAGCTTGTAGCTGTATGTGTGAGGAGAAGATGACGAAAATTTCTTGTAAAGGGAGGATAAGTGAAACTACGTAGTTTTAGGCTTAGACTTTAAAGTTAAGAAACAAAATTTGCTAAGTCATTTGAGAAAGGTAACTTATGAAACTTACAAAGAAAAAGAGAGGGAGAGAGACCTGGTGGAGTAAAGGAGAAGAAGAAGAAGAAGAAGAGGTTAGGGATTTTTGTCATTTCTTGCTTTAGAAAGGTGAATTTAAGAGTTCTTTAAGAAGGAAAAAGGAAGAGGAAGGGGAAATTCTCCATTAGAAGCAATGAGTGAATTTCGTGGGTGGCTTTTTAGGTGAGTTATTTTCGAAATCTTTTGGAAATCTTTGATGGGTTTTGTTTCTAATAGCTAAGTATGGGTAAGGTTATATAGAATCAATTTCATGCTTTTATTGCTTAAAATTGCCCAATTTCGATATCCCTTGTAATGTTGGGATTCTTGTGTTTTGATGAAGGGCAAGAGAGGCAAGAGAAGTTAGAGGAAAGGCAAATTGATAAAGCCTAGAGCTAAAGGAATTAAGGTGAGTGATTTTTTAATAATTGAGTTAATAAGCATATTAAATATTTTGGCATAAATGTCATTTATTGCTTTCCAATGACTTACCAATGTTGTTTTTATCACTCTTTGGGATGTTTTAAACTTGTATTGTGTGTCTTTTGCGTGGAAATATTGGTAAAAAGTGTTTGTCAAGTGAAAAAGATTAGAACATTTGATTTCAGAGAAATGCCATTTTGGGCGATTATGTGTGAATTATGTGAAATGCATGTTTATATGGGTTTGTAGTGGTCCCTTAAGAGTCAAGTGCACTTGTCTATTTCATAGGTTTCTCCCGCTTGCCCGCTAGTGACATTAGAGCTCCTAACGGACTCCCATAAGTTTCACGACTACACATGACCGCTCCGCAGGAATGTGTAGTACGTTCCGTTTGGATCACCCAAACCATTTTCTATATGTTTATGTGACATTTCTATGAAATTGTTGATTCTGTAAATGTTTTAACTCAATTGAACTGGATGAGAAACTCTTTATGGAAAAAGTGTTTTTGGTAAAATTGCTTTGAAAAGAATTTTTGCATGCTTATTCTTAGTTATTAAATTGTTACTCACGGAGCCGTCGAGCTCACACTTCTTCTCCCCTCCATAGGCAACGAGCGAGAAAACGAGTAATCGTATTGGGATTGAGGCATTGTTCCTATGCATTTTGGATCAATGATCTTTTTTGTAATTTGCACTTTTGATACTTTTGATGTATTTGGGCTAAAATGCCCTCTAAAGTTTTGTAATAACTCATATCTTCTATGTAAATGAAAGAGATATGAATTTTTAATGCATCTTGTGTATGTTTCATAAATATGTATTATTGTATGGTTTGAGATTGTCAAGTAGAGTAAGATTGTGGTTGCTGCCATTTGAGTTAGTCTTTGGGATTATATGGATTGATTTGGGAGTTGGGAGATTGAAGAATGTGGAGATTGAAGTCTTGTGTAGGTGCTGGAAATTTTGGTTGTGTATTTGAAGGATTTTTGGCTAGTGAAATTTTAGGGGAGGTGTTGTCAAATTTTTCTAAAAGGGAAAAAACTTTGGCTGAGGTTTTAACCCTCTTAGAGTTTGAATTGGATTGGAAAGTCTTCCTGAAGATTGTAGTTCATGATTATAGCTTTCCATTGGTGCCTAATATGTCACTTTTGGACTTAGGAATAAGGAGTTATAAGGTTTGTAAGAATGCAGTTACTGTTAAAAAGAGTATTGTCCAGGTAGTACATTAGGAAGGATTTTTTACTTCCTTAAAGCCTACATTGATTTTTCCATTCTTCATGAAAGATGTAGATTGTCTTATAGTCTTTCCATTGAGGTATAATATGTCATTTTTGGGATTAGGAGTAAAGAGTTATGAGGTTTAGAAAGATTTTGTTACTGTTTAAATGGTCATTTTATAGGTAGTAGCTTTAAAAGAGTTTTTACCTCTTTTAGAGACTAAATTGATTTTTGCTTCCTTCATGAAATTTGTAAATGATTTTTTTACCTTTCCATTGATGCAAAATGTGACATTTTTGAGCTATGGGGTTGAAAGATATGATTTTTCGAAATTCTGTTATGGTATAAGAAAATTTCAAATTGAGCAGTCGCTTTGAAGAAATTTTTGTTTTCCCTAGAGCCTAAATTGGTTTTAAAATCCTTCATGAAAGTTGTATATTTTTCTTTGAGTTTTTTATTAATACCAAATTTGTGAACTTTAGATTTCGGTGTGAAGAATTATAAATTTTTAAAATTTCAGGTGTATTGATTTATTTTAAATATATATATATATATATATATTCGAAGTTCTAATTTTTCATTTTTATAAAATCCACCCTCCTTCAACTATTTTATTTGTAATTCTTCCGTTTGTCCTTCGATTTTCACGATTTTTGAAGCATTGGTTTTCAAAAAAAAAATTCTACCCTTTCAATCAAAATTTAGAATTTTCGGGATTGGGTTGAAATTTATAGATTAAATCGAAGGGAGACAATTGAATAGAGATATTGAATATGATTCCGTATTTGAACGATTTCTCGATTTATAGAGATTCGATTGAGGTGATTTTTGGTTCTTATTATTATGGAGATATGAAATTTTCATTTTAGCTTAAGAATCAGATTAAATTTTGGGCCCTAAAGATTTAAATTTTTAGGAGGGAGTTTAGGATGAATCTTTGAGATCCGTTCGGAAGTAACTGAAATGGGTTCGGGTTTATGGTTTGACGTGGTGGGAAATTCCTCCATCATGGGATGTGCGTCCAAATGTTACATAGGACGTCAGATACGTGACTCCCCAGGATGGGGTTCCAACAGGAGAGGAGGGAGATGTCTCGAGTATCATATGCATCAACTTGAGGAAGCTTAATGTTCGCTATAATTTGCATAAGACCAAACATTGGACATGCAGTAGGAGTGATTAGTCATTACATGGAGAATCATGGTCAAGAACACTAGCGGGTTGTAAAGAGGATCCTAAGATATATTAAAGGGATCTCAAATACTGCTCTATATTATGAAGTATCAAAATTTATTATCAAAGGATATGTTGATTTTGATTTTGCAAGCAATCTTGATAAAAGAAATCCACTATAGGCTATGTGTTTATTATTGTAGGAAGAGTTGTGAGTTGGGTGTCTAAACTACAAACAGGCTACACAAGCTTGCAATCAATCGATCTAGATAAAAAAATTTTTGGAGAAGTTTGGGCACCGACATGAAAAAAATCTCTTTGTATTGTAATAGTCAGAATGCCTTGCATATCCCAAATAATTCAGTTTTTCATTCTAGAACTAAGCAAATAGGAGTTCAATATCACTTTGCTTGTGAAGTGGTGGAAGATGGAAGTGTGGACATGCAGAAAATTCAAACAAAACAGAACCTAACACATGCACTAACAAAGCCAATCAACATAGATAAATTCATATAGTGTAGATCCTTGTATGGCTTGGCAGAGACGTAGACAATAGAAAAATGACAAGATAGGAATAACGATATGGAGATTGATTGGTCCTTAATCAAATCTCCAAGTGGGAGATTATTGACTTAAATCTCATATTGGTAAAGAGAGAACATAATAGCCTCCATTAAGACTACATAAAGAGCCATATGTTTAAGGTTTTATATATCCCAAAAATCGCTCTCCCATAACCTTGTGTATAATTCTTGGTGCGGATTGTGAAATTTCTCTTGTAATATTTGTTTTCTATAGCGGAAAATTTTCTATTCTTGTTGTGGTTTTTTCCCATATTAATTAAAGGGTTTTTATGTTAAATCTTGTGTAACGCCCCCTCACTGTAGGGTACACATCGGGACGCCCGTAGGTCGCTCCGACACGTATCCCACGATAAAGGTGCACCACCAGAACAATTTC
>JANTNU010443494.1:0-11737 GCA_024752395.1 Erythroxylum havanense
TGATTTCCGCACACTTAAATGTTTTATCGAATAATTGAACTGTTTTGACCGCTCTAGTATGCCACCCTCGCGGGTCATGAGCTTGAATATCAGCCTCGATATCGGGTTCGGGTCACGCGGGAGTGGGATGCTACAGACTAAGTCGAGAAAAATGGATGATAAGAAATTAGACAAGAAAGTGAGTGATTATAATTATTTAGAAGAAGTTATTGGAGAGAATGAGTTACTTGATGATTTCTTAAGTTAGAATTTCGAGGACAAAATTCTTTTAAGAGGGGGAGAAATGTTGAACCCTGAACTTTTCTTGGAAATTAGAAATTATAAAATAAAATAAAATGAGAAGATATAGTTTGATTTCTTGTAATTGAATAAAAAGTATAAATGAAATTTACGAGCTTTTGAAGAAATGAAAGACAATTGAGTTTTCCTTGTGTTTTGCCTATGTTTGATAAAAAGATGAGTTATTGTATATTGTGTTTGGAGAATGTGGGATGATTGAAGTGTTTATGCAGTTTAAAGTTTTGACTAGTGACATTTTAGGAGTGTACTGTGAGTAGACCGAGATGGTCTCACTTTATTGTTTGTTATTTGAATTTTTGTATTATTTGACTATTGAATGATTTTGTAAAATGTGATTGATTAGGTTGATTTCCGAACAGGAGGTCTGATGATTGTGATGTTTGACTTGGATATTGAAGTGCTCATTGAATGTGAATTGGATGAACTAAGTGTACTGAAGTGATTGCTAAATGCTTTCCGAATGGGTAATTACATACAACTGAAAGTGTAAATTCTCAACTATATGTTAAATGCCGGACTTAGGTACGATGATAATGAGTTTTTGATTAAACATTGCATGTGATTATCTGATATGGCATAATCAGTTTTTGATCCATTTCATAAAATGCATGCTCAAATAAAGGTGTTGTGACTTGAGTAGCCAATATGAAGCTCTTCCACGTAAAGCTTTGCTCCATTGTATATGTTCTGTACATAGAGCTATGCTCTGTAACTCTATTCTGACTGAGCCCTATGGGCCAGTATTTGTATAAGTATGTGATAGGCACTCGATCATAACAATAAGAACGAATATGAGTCTCATGCATATAGTATTATAAGATTGATATCCATTAAATGAATATATGTGAAGTATGTGATATATGTTTATGATTCGGTGAAGTCATCAATGATGGTCACTCATTGAGTTCGCAAAACTCCACCAAAATTTGCGATTATCTTTCAGGATCAGAAGAATACCTCGTTAGGCCAACGAGAGTATACCTACAACATTCAAGTGAAGGATAGAGGTCAGGATCAGTTCACGTCTGTATTGCATTTCTTTATTTTGTATTGAATTTTATATTCCGTAACTTTTTGTATAAATTGGTTTTCCGAAATAAATCAAGCATTTTGTATTTGTGAAAGGGCCAAAATGGATATTGAAAATGTTGTTGATGGTTTTGTGTTACTTGAAAAGGTTTATGAATGAATGTAGGCCTAATTTGAGTATCGATTTCTGCATATTGTGTTTGTGGTTCAAAACAAACTTATACCGATTTCTGAATGATTGAGTATTTTAACACGCCACCCTCACGGGGTACGAACTCGGATATCACCCATCGATGTCGGGTTCAGTTCTTGCGGGAGTGGGGTGTTACAACAAGTGCATAAGTCGTGGGTGTAGTTTGTGACATGTTGATCTCTCGATGAACAAATTCTTTTTTATGTTATCTAAGGCCCTAAAAATTATAAAAATGAAAACGAAGAGTCGACAGAAAATTAAACATATGAAGATAATTAGCGGAAAATTAATTTGTAAATTAATAACAAAAAAATTAAATTAAGCTATACCAAATTCAGAATGAGAAATCAAACAAGAAGATCCAAAATATGAGAAAGGGGGATTTTTCCTATCATTAATGAAACCTTAGTCATTTATATGTTAATGAGGTGTCGATTCTAGACTATCAATGGAAGCATTCTATCTCTCAAGCTATAAGCACTAACCCTAATTAATATTCCCTAATCAGGTTAAATACCGAACTTGTAATCACTCAATTATGAATCGCTTCAACCCTAATTAGTTCTTAAAGTTTTTAAAAGACAATCGGGTCTGACACGAAATCTCTCTCTTTATAACAACCAATTTAATTAATCGCATGGTCTATTGGATTGCTTAACTCATATTAACCCAACTCAATCATTTTGCATTTGATTTACTCTCTCAATTTGTTACGGAAGCATGAAGTTACAACAATAAATCTCAACACCCAAGTGGTTAAACACAAAATAACTAGATTAACATTAAATCAAGTCAAAAACCCTAAAGAAAATTATAACATCATGATCAAACCAAATCCATCTCAACATTCAAAGAAAAAGAACACAAAGATGAATGAAATACACTTTGAAATGGGATTAGGATGCCTCTGGAAAGTAGTAGTAGCAAGAAGGGGATCGGGATCGTGCAGCTGAAACCTTAGAGTTAGATATCACTCGATTATCAATTAGGAAAGCTCAACGTGAAGAAGAAAAAGAAATCACAAAAGTAGTAATGGCCGAGAAATTTAAGCAAGATTTGGACCACAGAGCGAACAAAGGATGTCAATAAAGAACCTTTATGGATTTCATGAGACTAGGGTTCAGTGTGGTTAACCAAGGAGTAACTAGGCCACCGTGCAAGCAACATCTTTCGAAATTAAACCAAACCTCCTAAACATGCTTTAACAAAATTTTCAATTCTATAGATTAACGAATGAAGATCCCAATGCATATATACTAAAATGCCTTGAAATCTGTGATACCTTTTGGTACCTTCAAATGTCGAAGGATGCAGTAAGAATTAGGCTTTTCCCTTTTACCTTAAAAGATAAAGCAAAGGCCTAGTACCACTCTCTCAACCCAACTAATGTTATCACTTGGAATCAACTAGTTCGTGCCTTTCTAGACAAGTTTCTTCCCATTACCAAGACCACGAAGATTATCAAAGAGATTACCAACTTTTAGCTAAGTGACGGGGAATCAATTTATGAAGCATAGTAACGATATAAGGATTACAACAAAAATGCCCACATCATAACTTACCTAAGGAGTTTGTTTGCAAACATTCTATAATGAAGTAACCCGACACAAAAGAGATATGATTGATGTAGCTTCAAGAGGATCATTGATGAGAAATATAGTAGATGTAGTAGAAGAGTTAATAGAGGAAATGGCAAGTAATAGTTGCCTATGGACGAACGAGTGGATTAGATAAACCACTTCTTTCTAATAACAAAAGGGAATTGTAGTTGTTGATCAGATGATGGAGATGTAGGTGCAAATTGATAACTTTACTCAATAGCTCAACAACATGAAGGCTTTGTCCTTATCTTTGGTAAAAACTATGCAACTAAAGTGTGAACTTTGTGGAGAGATGGACCATAATATGGCAGATTGCTTCTTGATGAAGGATAACGATTCGAAGCAAGTTAATTATATAGGATCTCAATATAGACAAGGATGGGGAAACAATACCCTGGCTAGAAGAATCACACTAACTTCTAATGGACAAACAATGCTGGAGGACAATTTAGACCTTAAGGATAAGCAGGTTTCCTACAAGATAAATCAAGTTCAATGGAGTCCAAGTTGGATAGGAATTTAGATAAAATTAGAGGCATGGAGGATGCATATAGGAGGTTTGAAAGCAAGTTCAAGCAGGTCACTAAAAACCATGCCTCTTCAATACATAATATGGAGTTCCAAGTAAGTCAACTAGTAGAGGCAATGTCAACTCAAAATGTAGGAACCCCTTCCAAGCAATATCGAATCTAACCTAAAGGAATGAATCATAGTCATTTCTCAGACCCAGGAAAAGAAACTTGAACATATGAAAGAAGATTGAGATAATAGAGAAGGATAAGCAATTATGCAATTCATTCTAATTGAGCTCGTAATTAAGACAATTGAGGAATCTTTATAACATACCACTTCCATAGGGCACCTACCCAATACTCCAGAGAATATTCAAACACATACCCTACAGAAGTGGCACATTAGAGTAGTCACATCACTTATCGTGGCATCATATAGAACATAAACATCTTAGAAAAACTAAGTTCTTTTATTTCACTCGTAAAAATAACCATAGATTGCCATTACATTCCTTACATTAAATTCATAAACAAAAATATGCATTGTGTTATTACACTCATAACTCCTATTTATATAATACATTATATGTCAAAGTTCATAACTTTATACAATGTATACAACATAAAAATAGGTAATGGACTAAAATATTATATTTAAATGCTTCATTATCAGCTGACTAGACCTTTGAGTCATTCTTGGTTCCAAAATAGACAATGCTACGTTGCTACTAGATTGTTTTAGAAATTAGGTTGCCTCAACACCTGAAAATCAACGATACAATTTTGATGAGTTTGCAAACTCAGTAAGTGAACCATCATCGATGTGTTCACTCAAGGTAAGACACAATATCGCAAACACATATAATCCAAGTTCTTAAGCACATCACATTATTTAAAATCAAATCCTAGTTACCACATCATTTATTCGTCTATCAA
The DNA here is from genome assembly GCA_024752395.1 of Erythroxylum havanense. Lineage (NCBI taxonomy): Eukaryota > Viridiplantae > Streptophyta > Magnoliopsida > Malpighiales > Erythroxylaceae > Erythroxylum > Erythroxylum havanense. Next base: position 4,572 of record JANTNU010443494.1, read on the forward strand.
ATCACAATATATGTATCTCACATTTTAACAAACACATTGGGAACACAAACATTTTATATTACTATTTTGACACAATTCAGTAAATTCCTCACAACATTTCAATATATATAGATATAAGGATTAAACTAAAACAATTCAAATAGAAGCACACAATTGAGATCACACATCTAGGTTACTCATAGTTTACTCCAGATTAGTTATTGCCTTGACCATCCAATAATGTCTAGATGTTATCGATCAATTTGTGCTTATATATCATACAATACACACATATTTACACATTACTAACTTATTTAATCAAATACATGCTCAATATTACACATATATATGTGTTATGTTCAATGATGTTCAATTGACTATCCCGAGTATGTAACCTTATACACAAATCTTACTTACTTATTCATCTCAGCTTATGTTAATAAGAACATCCTTATACTGTTGACATCTCATACTTCCCAAATTCATATGCGTTGATATTAAACAACTAATTTCTTGAATTATAACATCATTTAAGAACCTAAACTCGTCAAACACGTAATCAATTGATTCAACATCAAACTAAGCTTATTTTAAGCCCTAATCAAGTCTAAAAGTATCAATGTATAATGTTTTTATCCTTATATGACTCAACTAGAACATAAAAAAAACATACTCTCCTTTTTTCCAAGCATTTCCACGATCGTAGGAAGAACCATACAATTTTTATGATCGTGGGATATGTGATCAAACACCCACCTTCTTTTTTCTTCAAATTTTCTTCCAAACTTCAACTCCTTCATGATAGTTCTTCAATTATACCTCACTTATACTTCAAAAATACTTTAATTTCTCATCATTTCATCTCAAAATCTAAGCTAAAATCATTCAATTGACATTTCATTAACCATTTATCTCTTAGGCATCTCAATCAAACAAATGCCTTCATTTACTATCATACATGTTACACACTAGTTCTTTTCCATTCTAAGAACATTACATTACCATCTTTCTTTAGGTTAAAATTAATCTTCAGCATACTTATAATCTCAACCTAATTCAATCTCAAAACAATCTATAACCTAAGGTTTCCATACATCAAAACAAAACCAATCCATTTATCACATTTCAAACACATCTCATCATCAACTTTACATGTAATTCATCTCAATTCATCCATAACCAATCTTTATGGATGTTATTGTAACATCCCGTCACTGATGGGATTGATCAAATAGTAAATTTGGATTGGGTCGTGTTTTTGTGCACAAAATTGTGCATGCACTTGTGACATTTCCTGGCTTTAGAGCTTCTATGAAAAATATGAATTTGGAGTGATTTATGTGAATTCTTTTGATTATTGCAAGGTGGGTACCGATGAGATTTCCGGTACTGAAAATAACTGCCTTTTTGGACACTCCAATTAAAGATATGATTTAGAAATTTTGTTTAGTGTGAGTAATTGAAATTGGAAAGATTATGACAGTCCAAGCAAATGAATTGACTGAATTGGAAATTGTTAGGCATGAAAGTGAGTGTTTCTGGAAGAATTGAACTTTAATTTGGCCCATACGAATCTGATTTCTGAATTGGAGTTGTAAAGTGATAAGAATTTGGATAAGGGCAAATTGGGCTAGATACTTAAGAGTATAAGGTTTAAGGTTTAAGGAAAGGCCAAAATGGACTTTTGACTTTTAAAAAGGGTATAAATAGAAAGAATTAGGGTTTGAAATGGGAGGGGAAAGGAAATTGCCGTTAAGAAGAGGAAGAGGAGAAGAGGAAAGAAATTTTCGAAGAAATCATGAAGAACTGATGGAGTTTGTGAGCTAAATCAAGTAAGTTTAAGTATACTTCCTCTTGGTTTGTTGATTTAGTTATGTTTTGAGTGATATGGGTAAAGATTGGGTTATGTATATGTTGGGTTTTAGGGTTATCGTTTATGGAAGGATTTGGATTGTTTGATGAATAATATTGGTTTAAATGGGTTGGAAATGGAGTATTAGTGATGTTTAAGTGTGTAGAATGAATTATGGGTTGAATAGATTGGAGAAATTGGATTAAAAGGGGTGAAAATCAGAATTGGGAGATGTCAATAGGCCCGCACGTTGCGACGTGCTCATTTGCACATCGCGGCGTGTGAATTTGCGCACGCCACGGCGCAAGCAGGCCGCACGTCATGGTATGCGCAGGCCGTATGTTGCGAGGCGAAAAGGGGAGCACGCCGCGACAAGCTCAAACCTTCACCACGGTGAGCTCAAGCCTTCGCCGCGACAAGGACCCCCTTTTTCCTAAATGCTTATACTTTGGTTCTTTATCCATAACTTGTTGTATAGATTGTCAAGGGAGATTAAATTTTGGATTTATAAACAAATTGACTGATTTGAGTATCAATTGACTCTGTTTATTAAGGAAGACCTTGAGGGTGAAATATTGGGATAGTACCGGGGATGGCACTAAAGTGCATGATGCATTTATTTTTGTAAACTACTACTTGAGCATTATTCTGATAGGACAATGTCTGAATTAGAGTGTTCGAATTGTGATAGGGGAATTTGGAAAGTCAACCCTGGACATTACTGAGACTTCCAAGTGTTAGCGCGGACGCCAGGTGAGTGACCTAGACGTTTCTCAAAGTGTTAAATGTTATATTTTAGTGATTTAAATCCTCTGAAGTAAAATGATGAGATTATATTGACTGTGAACTCCAGATAGAAGGTCCGAAGTATTGATGCGATAGTATACAGAAACGCTATGAGAAGTGAAAGTGTAACTGTGTTTGTGTTGTAAAAATTCGAAATAGATTAGAAATGACTGTGATACACTGATCAGAGCTATAAGCTCAACCACTGAAAAAGAGCCTCGAGCTCAAGAGGGTATAGTACATACCAGAGGGCTCTCCTATCCCTAATAAGCGTGAGAAGTAGTGCATACCCAGAGGGCTCTCCTACCCCTCTGACGCGTTCACTGATTAATGAGCCCAAAATGGGACAGTTTTGAAAGGGCATAGTGCATACCCAGAGGGCTCTCCTATCCCTAATACGCGTGAGAAGTAGTGCATACCCAGAGAGCTCTCCTACCCCTCAGACACGTTCACTGATTAATGAGCCCTTGACGGGACAGTTACAGAGCGAAAAGCTCAACGATTAATAAGTTAGTGCATACCTAGAGGGCTCTCCTATCTCTAAGACTCATGGGAAGTAATGCATACCTAGAGGGCTCTCCTACCCCTAAGACAGGTTCACTGATTAATGTTCCCTTATCGGGAAAGTATAAATGTTTGATCGCCACACTGATATAAATTAATAATGGGTTACTGACTGCAATTATTCTGATAATGTCTGATCATTAATAACGGGTTACTGACTGCAATTATTCTGATAATTTTTTATCATTGATAATGGGTTACTGACTGCAATTATTCTGATAATGTGTGATTATTGATAATGGGTTACTGACTACAATTATTCTGATATGTTTGATTGAGTGATAGGCGAAATGCCACACACTGATGTGAAAACAGTTATGGGATACTCTTAATTACAGAATGTACGACTGATTGTGATATGCTTAGTGTCGTACGAAATATTGGAGCTTTTGGCTCAACGAGTGCAAATGAACTTCGAGTTCATGATTGATTCAGAGCCTTAGGCTCAGCACATAATGAACCTGATATCCAGTATTGGAGAAGGGTCCGATATTATTGATCCCTTTGATGGGACAGTTTAGGCACTAAGTCTTAGACAATGATAATTGGATAATAAGCGAGTTAAATACATGAATATAGATTTCTGTAATTGTAAATTTGGAATTTTTGGAGAAAATATATTACGAGACAGAAATATAATTGGAAACGAGATCCGAGAGAAACAATGAGAACATAAGTTCTTATTGAATTCTGTATTTTAGTAAGTGGACCATCGATGATGGTCACTCATTGAGTTTTCAAAAACTCATTCAAATTTGCAATTGTTTTTTAGGACTCAGAAGAATATCCCGTCAACTAACGGGCGTATAGAGACCGTGGAGTGCCAATTGAGGAAAGGATCAGTTGCGTTTGCATTAGAGTGAAGACTTTGCTTTTATGTTATTGCGTAATTTATATGAGGACCCTCATGGTCATTGTATTTGACCAAATTGGTTATGTATACTATTTTCCGCGACATACATATATGTAAGTGTATGTTTGTTTCAAAACAAAATTTTTGTACTGTGTTCTGACTGAGTGATGTAGCATCCCATCCTAGTAGGGCGTGGATTCGGATATCACCATCGATGTCGGGTTTGGGTCTTACGGGAGTGGGGTGTTACAGTTATGCTCATGTATAACTCAATAAGGTAATCAAATACTAACTTTTTTATCTCAAGATTTCCTCAATCAATAAGCTAAGCAAGTCTCCTAAGCATTAAACGTACATTAAGAACAAGATGGAATTAAAGGGTTTCAATTTATAAGATGAGGGTTACAAAATTTTAGCAAAACATTAAGGGTTTTAGGGATTGTGTAAAAGTCTCATATGTGGGAGGAAAGAAGGAGAAACAATAGATCAAAACATGAAATATGGGATCTTACAAGAATAAGAAACGTGGGTAGGGTGTGTGGTGAAGAAGATAGACGTGTCATACCAAGTGTCAAGTTAAGAGCCATGCTATGTGTTTTTCTCTTACACTTCCAATTGCCACTCCCTTATTAGTCCATTTATCATTTAATCTCTAGACCATATGTCACTCAACTATAACTCCATTTATTACTCTTTTATTCAAGCCAATTGTCACACTATTATTGATGCCACATGTCACCATCTCATAGGCTCATTCAACCTAAATTCCCATGTATCATTTTATCTTATCCTTGTAACACTTTTCTTAAACTAAATGCACATATCACTTTATTAATCACTCAATTAAAAAATTAAATTCCGAATTCACTAATTTTAATCCTTTAAACAAAAATTCAAGACATATGATTCAGACCTTGTTCGTACCCTCGGAGGTTAAATCAAAAATAATAATCCAAGGATTACAATATAAGGTACAACCTTGGGTCATTTCACTTAATCAAAACCTAAAATGAATAGACCTGAGTTAACCTATATGTCATGCTATGCAAGCTAATCGGGAAAAAGGGGTTTTTGATCTTTGAAAACAATATCTGAACTAAATTAAATTGTAAAATATGTAAAATGTATTTTTGAATGTTTTAGGATAGAAAACGGAAAGATTAAAACAAGTGATCAAAGAGTGATAGAATCCTCTTGAAAATGAGCTTTGGCTATCCTAGTCCGAAATTGATTTTTTTATGGGAATAGAGATCACTAAGCTTCAAAATGATAAACCTAAAATTACTCTTTAAGTCCAAGTTCTTAATTAATGGGACTCCATTCTCAAGATCTCGTTAAGTGCGGCTTAGTGTGTGTAGTAGGATCACCCAATGTAATAAGTCAAATGAAAACTTAATTAACTCAATATCAAACACATCCATGGAAGATTTTAAAAAATAAAAAATATGACATATAGGAGACTTCATATATTAAAACTCAAAGTTTTATATAAACTAATCTAACTACACATAATCCAACATTTGATTAAACCATAATCAAGTAGCTTAACTACAAGTTACAAATCCTAGACTTAGGAATTCATAAAGCATAGCTAAACTATGGATTAAGCTACTCTCCTTTTAAGCACATTGAACTCCAGCCATCGCTGCATCTTTAAGAGGAAGGAAAATGCCTAGCCACGCATTACAACCAGAAGCCTTGTAGTTACGAATAAATCCATGCTTCCTATGGTGGAAGTTGGCGGTGAAAATGGAGGAAAAATAAGACAGATATGAGAGAACACGATGATGGAATCGTGGGTGGCAAGATAATGGAATGATGGTGATATGATGTTGACTCTCCCATGCTATTTTGTAACTTATCCCAAAATAGGTTTCTTCCCAAAATGGGTTGTCGAATCGGGTTGCATAGTAAGTGAAATTTTTTGAAATGGTTCGGGTTTGTACTGATTCGAAGGTTCATCAAGGTGAAACTCTGAATTTGCCACGGTGATCTTTAATGGTTTAGCCGCAACAAAACATTGACTTTTTTGCGGTGAACTTTACCAGAAATGTCTTTGCTTGACCTTGTGACTTCAATTTCTTTGTTCTACTTTGTGCTCTCCTACAATGAAAAGTAATAGTTTATATTATCAATTGCCTTATAAATCAATTGAGTGTAATTACTAACTAATTATGACAATTTGATCCTCAAATTACATTAATTCAAAACAAGCACTTTTAGGTCAAATTAGATACAATATCCAACAAAAAGGAACCAAAAAGTATAACAAAAACCATGAAAATGTCACTAAATAATATAGAAAACTTATGTTCAATCAAATTCCCCCATAGTTAGACCTTTTTACTCCTATACAAAGCTTATGAAAGATCAAAGATATAGATGAACAAAAGAAAATACCGACCATACGTAAAAATGAGAGCAGAAAATCAGCGAAACCACTTTCCCATAAATCAACCAAAGCAGATTGAGAGAGCGCTAAGAAGATAAATACTACAAGAATTTAATCCAAGAGATTAGGAAAAAGAGATTTCTCTCAAAGGAAACTGTTTAACTCTCAACTCACTTGTCTTAGGATAATTTCACTCTAAAACCTGCTTAGTCCATTCTCTATCATAAGCTTATGATAGTTCTACCTCTACACTACAAGAACCATAATTTCGCAAATCAAGAGGACTTTAAGGATTGTAATGATGGATGAAGGTCAAGTAAAATGGAAAGAATAAAAGAAAAAAAATGAGTAACATGCACTATAGTTATTCTTGGCATCAAACAAGCGTCAACTATTATAAAGAAAATATTTAATATTCTACCCTAGAAGCTTTTTTAACACAATAGAATTCTATAATTTAAAACAATTGCTCAGGAAAATTCATAATTCAGAGGCAAACAGTTCTCCTCAAAGGTTTCTTTTTTTTTTTCAGAGATCAACTTGAACTTAGAAAACTGGAGATAAAATATTTACATCAATATAAAAACAAGTGCATGCATTCAAAAAGATTGCTCAAGGGGCTAACAATGGTTAAGTGTTTGGGTTAGGGGTTTTGAAATGAACTGTTGGGTCCGCGACGTCTGCTCGGCCCCAGGCCACAGGATCGGCGAACCCAGGCACCGGTGGATTTTAACCCCCAA
>JANTNU010446854.1:0-11710 GCA_024752395.1 Erythroxylum havanense
ATCCATAATTCTCTCAATTAATCCGAATTAAGGCACAAATCACATAATAATACCATAAAAATATTCGGGGCCTAACAGTTTTCCCTTTCTCAGCGTTCCTTTTCCCTTATAGGAACTGCTTTATAAGCCCTTTAGAGAGAAATAGATAGGAACACCAGTAAGTTTGCATTGACAATATCACCAACTTCAAGAGCTGAAGTTTCCCTCCATTGGATAGGACTTTATTAGTCCATGATCTCAATCTTTTCTGAAAATGTTCAATTAATGGAACATATTCACAAAACCTTATTCTTCTAGATGAGATAGGAATGCCCAAATAAAGGAGAGGAGGCTCTTTTAATTCCATTCTCGTTGCTTGAGTCAAAGCATTAAAGCACCTTTTGAAAGCATGAAGTAACTCTTTTGAAGATTAACACTCAAACCTGATATCTCTTTGAAAGAATTGATAGTGCTTATCAATAAAGAGACTGAGTGAACATTTGTCTTGCTTAGGAGTATAAGGTCATCTACAAACATAAGCTAGTTATTGAAATCTTCTTACATTTGAAATGATATTTGAATCTTGAATCCTTAGAAGAGTTATACTTCAGCATTTGAATAAGAACTTCTATGCAAATTAGGAATATATAAGGAGACAAAAGATCTCGTTTCCTAAGTCTTTTTTTGCCTTTAAACATCTCCATAGGGCTCCCATTTATTATTTTTTTTTAGGCAGTAGTAATACATTCCCAAATCCCCCTTAAGAACCTATGAGGAAATTCCATCACCTCCATTGTTTGTAGCAAAAAGCTCCAGTTCATACTATCAAAAGCTTTCTGTAGATCCACTTTGATAATACAATTATGAGAACTTTTCTTGTGGTTATACCCTTTCAACAACTCCTAGACAAGAATATTGTCCCTAATATCCCTATTGTTCATAAAGCTCCTTGATTCTCACTAATGAGACAATGTAGAATCTCCCTCAACCTGTTTGTTAAAATCTTTGCAATAATCTTATAAAGAAAGTTTGTGTAAGTAATATGTCTGAAAACATTCCAATAGGAAGGATTTGAGCTTTTAGGGACTAAACAGATGAAGTTTTTATTAATCTCCTTTAGCAGTACCCCTCTTTGAAAGAACTCATGTATTGCCTCCTTTACTAACCACCACCACCCCCTACTACTCCAAGTTTTTTTATAGAAAAAACCATTCAAACCATTAGGGCCCGAAGCTTTAAAACCATTCGTGTCAAACACCATCATCTCTATTTCTTGGTTTGTAACTGGCCTAATTAATAAGGAAACCATAAGTTCAAGAATTCTTACTGTAACAAACTTTCTAGGATCATCTCCTATGTCAGGAGGGGAAGCTAATGAACCTAGAAGGTTCTTGTAAAAGTACATTGCTTCTTTAGCTATTCCTTGTTGTCCAACCATGACCTCTCTAGCTTTAGTTTTAATGGAGGTGATTCTATTTACATTCTTCCTAGCTTGCATTGGTTTAAAGAAGAACTTTGCACATATGTCCCCATCCTTTAACCATTTAACTCTAGATCTCTACTTCAATAATGAGCTTGGGTTATCCACCCGTTGCAAATATTCCTTTAGAGCTTCCTTTTCATTCAAGGCTAAAGAAACATCTGTAGGATTATTCACCAATGAAGTTTGAATTGCTCTAGCTTTTTCAATTTTCTTTGAGGGATTCTGTCTTTTTTTTTTTAATTTAGGTATTTCAGTTCATGTTTGTAAGCTTTTGGAGGCAAATGTACTGTTTTGTCCTAAAGCAATTTGTCCTAAAGCAATTATACTCCAACTCCTTCAATATTGCCTCTTGAAACCTTCCATATTTGCCAAGAAATTGTTAAATCTGAAAGGATGAAGGATTCTGACAGAGTTAAACAACTTATCAATCCTTATAGGAGTATGGTCAGAAATTCCAAGGTCTAAGAATTTTGCTTAACTTCCTGAAAAGGAATTTAGCTAATCCACATTTACCATAGCCCTATCCAACTTTTTCCTTATATGCCAAATTGAACTTTATTTGTTAGATCAAGTGAATCTATGGCCTTCAAATTTCAGATCTGTGAGTTCCGCCTCTTACATACAATTATACATATTTGAAGAATAATTGTATAAATTACAATTATCTTTTGCTTCAAATCAGAATAACGTGGTGTTAAAGTTGCCACACACTAACCATAGAGAATTTATCAAGTCCTTTAATCTTCTTATAGAATTCTAGAGTTCATTTCTTTAAAACCCGAGGTTAAAACCATAAACAAAAATAGCTAAAACACTAGAGTTTTCCATCTTGAAGTAAATCTTAGTGTGAATAAATTGTTGATTTGTTTCTAGAACAGTCACCCATAAAAAATCACCATCATAAGCAATAATAATCCTACTATAGGCATAGCTTTGGTGTTTTGTTAAAAACTGTCATTTCCTACCCAAACAACAAAGTTTGTTCAGATTTGCTTCCCTAATTTTTGTTTTCAAAAGACAAAAAACCTAAGGCTTCTCCTTTAGGACAAAATCTCTTATCGCATTATGCTTGGAAGGGTTATTTATTCCACTTACATTCCATACTATCACAGTCATAGGAGATTGCTCTTACCTTTGGAGCCTTTCCTACTGCTCATGTTACTTTTCCTAGAAGTCACTTGTTTAAACTACTCCTCTTAAAGCCCACCATTCGATAGATCAACCTTCTGTAGGCTTTGTTCATTCTGTTGGGGATCAGAAACTCCATCTTGATTAGTTTCACTAGTTTTTAGCCTATTCAACCCCTTGTCTATTAGAGTATTATTTTGATCAACCAATGATATCTGACCAGATCCTCCCTTTTTGTCTGAAGCTAGTCTATTTCTTTCATGAATGCTCCCCTCAATTTTAAGAGAATCTTTTTTCAACTGAATTGGTTCAGGATTTTCAGCTACTTGTTCAACCTCCTCACCATCTTTCTTTTCTTCCGAATCATACTTTTCTATACCCATCACCTCCCAATAGTCTCCTCTAGTGAAGATTCTTTCAGTAGGTTTCCATTCTTTATCTTGAGCTTTGAGAGACAGTTCCATTAGTAGATTATCATAACTCTATCCTCTCTAAGAGTATACTCATTTGTCAACTTTACGATAGGAATGCAATCTTTCATTTCTTTAGAAATGTCCATACTTACACACAATCTAATAAACCCGACGCTTTTCCTCAAAGCGATGTTTTCATCCATACATATAGGTTTCCCCAAGTAACTAGCTAGCATATTCAAGCCTTTGGTAGTCCAATATTCTATAGCAATATTGTGAATGTTCACCTATAAAGAAATGTTTTTCATTCTAATTTTTTCTAGTTCCATTCCCACTTGCCAAATTTGAAGAAATAAGGGGAGTTGAGAAATGTGCCAAGGGCCTTCTTTAATTACCTTTTATGCTTCTGATTTTGAAGAGAAAGTGAAAATCATGTTATCCTCCTCAGTGAACATTATCTCCATTAAACCTCTTTCTTTCCAATTCCTCTAAGTCCAAGCTTGTATCACCAGAAAGGCAAGTCTTTAATCCATATTAAAAAAAACTAGGGTAGATTCCCATGTCCTAGCTCCCTCATGTAAAATATCTAGGCTAGGAGCTACCATTAATTTCTCTTCAATCTCCACAAAAGGATTGAAAACCAAAGAAGAATCAGAATTATCTCCCACAACTTGTTTCCATGTCTTCCTAGTTCCTCTAATAAAATCTCCTTCTGTTGGAACTGTCATCTTAGGAGGAAAATCTGAGGTTGAGGGAGGGGTATTTTTGGAGAGGGGTGGGGAGAAAAAACGAGCTATGGAAGATTGGGAGGGGGAAGAGGGTGTAACATGTAGTTTAGGAGTCTTTAGAGAAAAAGATAATGGAGGAAAGTCCGATTCCATTTTATGGAACCCTAATCTGTTAGAATTTTAATGCAAGTCATCTAACGAAGGGGCAATGGATAGGGGTCAAGAGCATGTTTTTGAAATGAAGGGAGGTGGGTGATTTGTGAAATAACAAAGGAAGCAGGGAAGAAAACAGTAATAATTAGGCCACTAGGGTATTCAAAAGAAGTGTTGGTGGATTTGATAGGTATGGACAATATAGGATGAGACCGTAGCGGACGAAGAGGTAGAGGGCATTGGAGGAGGACTGCAGGTGGTTGCAGAAGGAGACTAGGGTTTTGTCTTCTTTGTAATGTTTGTTTTGAATATTTAATATTGAGATTTTTTTATCTTTTTAAACTTTTTGGTCTACATTTTGTTAAAAGGAAAAAGCTTTTGCAATTATATTTACATCATTTGCAATTGTTTGTTTAAATATTTTTAAAACTTTTACTGATTGTAGAAAATACAAATCATTTATTGAAATCAAATAAATTTTACAAAAATTACTTTAAAAAATTATATCTCTTATAAATAAATATATATATATATATATATAATACTAATTAAGTTTATAAATATTTTAAAATTCATAATTTTAATAAGATTTAAATAATCAATATTATATAAACATATAATTATTTTTTAAAAACAAACAATTATCTTAAATAAATTATAAAGTTATTTATAAATTTTGAATTGCTTGTAGCTTAAATTTTAAAGAATAACTTTAAAATGTTTTAAGTTCTTTGGATCTACAATAGATTAATGTTATGTCATGTGATTGTAGGATAAGAAAATACCGGTAATCAAATTTACAAGATAAGCATAGGAGGATCATAAACTTCATGTCCTACCGGAGAGACAAGACAATTGTTCTTGGTTGCTTTTGGACTTCCATTCCATAATCGCAGACAGAAGTGTATAGTTTGGTAAGAGGTTTCTATTTGGCAATAATAAGTTGGTCATTGGAGATTTATCATTCTCTTCAAGCCATTGCTCGATTGCTTTACGATCATAGGTGTAACCATCCGCAGCAACACAAGGATCTTTCATTACTTCCTGAAATCAGAAACAATATCCTGTCACAATGATAATCAAAACAAACTTTTGACTGATAAAAGAACTTTACATTTTTGGTTGGAATTAGCAGATTGTATGATCAATCATACCTTGAGTATTGGGCAGATGAAGTGATAAGGAGGGTTGGGTTGAGGATTGGAAACTGAATCTCGGACTGTGTCAGCAACTTTCTTCAATCGCCCCAAGACAGGAAGTACGTGCTCTTTCAGGTCCGGTCGATCCTTCCGTCGTAACTCCGAGCAGCTTAAACCCAACTTAGCCAACTCCTCTGTCTCCTGAAGTGGCCAGCTACCAGCTGTTGAATCTAAAATTTCCACTAGACAACCATCATCAATTGCTGATTCCACTGTATGTGTCAATGCCATTGCGGGTTTTGCAGTCAGCAACTGCAAAATCACTAGGCCAAAAGCATAAACATCAGACTTGGCTGAGATCAATCCAGTTCTCTGATATTCAGGATCCATGTAGCTTAGTGTCCCAACTGGTCCTGTATCCTTGTTCAAGGTCGATACAGAAGAAGCATCCAATTGTAGTACTGTCGAAAGGCCAACATCACCAATCTTGCTTAAGAAATTTCGATCAAGCAAGATATTGGCTGGCTTCAGATCACGATGGATAATTGGCTTTGGCTTATAGTTGTGGAGATACACAAGAGCTGAGGCTACTTCCCAAGCAATTCGGAACCTTTCGAACCATGGGATTGATGGTGTGTTGTTCACTCTGAACAATCTATCCTCCAGGCTACCATTTTCCATATACTCGTACAGCAGACAACCACGCTCAGGACAAGCACCAAGAAGGATGAGGAAGTGTGGATGACGAACTTTACTCAAGATCTCAATCTGAAACATGAAGCAAACTGAGTATCCATCGCAGATTGAAGAAATTTACCATTTCTTTGCAATTAACAGGAATGAATGAATGGTTTTGGGAAAATCCTGAAACTTTCATACCTCCTGCTGGAATTGTTTGGCATTGTGATTGTCTTTTGAGTGAAGTACTTTCACTGCTGCTGTTGTGTGATGCAGTGAGCACTTATAAACAGTTCCATAAGCTCCCATTCCAATCTTAAGTTCTTCTGAGAATGATGAGGTAGCAGATACGATCTCGTCCCAAGCGAACATTTGGTATTGAGGTGCAGGACCTACTAGAGCTTCCTCAAGTTTCTCTCTCTCTCTTGCGTCTCTCGTGGCTTTAATCTCTGCTTCTACCCGATGTGAAGCTTCTCTTTCGGCCTGAAGCCTCATGTACTCAGCTTCCTTTATTACAACTTCACACCTTTCCTTCTCTAGATTTGCCAATTCTCTGACTTTCTCCTCCCTGTAGTTGATTTCCTTGAGCTTTATCATTCCGTCTAACCGTTGTTTATTAAGGTCGTTCAGCTGAATTCGAGGTAGAACACGTTAATCGAATCCAAGAATATAGAACCTCTATGTTCCCTCAACACCTACAGAGGTGATAACTAGTATACAAAACAAGGGTAATCTTGCCTACCTTCCTAGAAGCTTCAATTGCCTCACTTTGTGCTACTGCATAGATGCCTCGAGCATGTCTAAGTTCAATCCTCAGCTTTTCTAGCTCAAGATTAACGTTCTCCTGCAATGTAATTAAAAAAATTAGCATGTTCTACTGGTGGAACTGCAGGAAGTTTCACGTAATGTAAGAGAAAATGAGAAAGTAACCTGACTATCAGATGCTGAACAGTCCGTGGGTGCATATGACTTGGAAGCTTGATCAGATAACGGGTAATCAGTGGGTAAGCTTGTCGAACTAGAACTCTGACTCATTTGAACTTCATATTCTGAACCACTGTGACATGAACTAACAGAATTCCTTTTTTCTTCAGTATCTAGAGATTGGCATCTTGAATGATTGGTCTCCCCAGAAGTTATATTTGAATGTATAACACCCCTGTTTATGGTTGAAAGAGCCTGAAACCGCTGCATCGGTAGAGAAAGAGATTGCAAATTCGAATATGATGCAACTGAAATATCTGCACATTCCAGGAAACAAAAGATTCAACGTGTGCTGAAATAGTTTCTGGGCTGTAAAATTTTTTACAGACAATACATTGGCTGCTTAAACCCCAAGAGCCAACTTACCCGTTTGAGAGTTTGAAGTCAGACCTGAAGTAGTGGCAGTAGAACTTACAAAACTACTATCATCTCTAAAGTTTCCGTTTGTCTCTGAGTCAGACGGTCGAATGGATTGAAGCTTTCCTTTAGAAACAGCGAAGATCGTGCAAAAACTTGGAGTGCAAACTGAGATTTTAGATGACAGCTTAAGTTTCCTGAAAATATTATATAGTAGTCCATGAGGGGAATTAGGAACTAAAGGGAAAATCTTAACATTAAGGCCTGCATAAACAGAATTCACATACCTTGAGAAGATGCCAGAGGAGGAGTCTCCTATTACAAGCTTGTTGATATTGTGATCAGAAACCACCTGTGCTATTGCTTCTGCCACATCATCTGATTCAATGATCATAATATCTGCTTGGACCTATGTTCGAAAGCAAATTTTACTTGATTTGTTCATGATTTAGTTCGTGAAATTTCAAGAATAATCACGTGAACCGACCTTTTGTCGAATGCAGATGTTCTGGAAAGGAAGAATCTTTTGACTTGTCTGCCATTCTGTCTCCTTAATATAAGCAGCTGCTATGTCTTCTCGAACTTGGGATATAGGAATGAAGTTTCCCACTACTAACACAAAAACAAAAACCAGATGAACAGAAAGAACAACAAAGATTAGTACAGGATTGCTGTTACTTAAATACACTGTGATTCTGCATAGAAAAGTATCCTGACTTGGTGTTGGAACTTTAGTAATCATTGGACGGACATGTAACAACTTGAATACAACTTTTCCCTCGGGAATAAACTTCTCCAATGCCCACTTTACTGCATATTTGCTCTTCTTCTTCCCATTAATGGCTACGGCGACAGTTAATGGCTGTGGTGGTGGTGGCAATCCAGCAACATGTTGAGCTTCAGTCATCTCACCATCCCTCTTTACTTCAGAACTCGGTGAATCTTCTGAGCCACCAGAATAAAGAAACCAAAGGGTTGGTGAGTCATTCTAACAAATTAAGAAAAGAAATAGCCAGAGTTCAGAGTATTTAGATTGTGCAATTATGAAGTAATCCTGAATCTACACTCACCAAACTATAAAATTACGAACTATACTAACAAAGACACCGTGAAAAGAATCTAAAAAGCATTCCTGTACCCGTGACATTGACAAGTTCAGAGTAGAGAAACAGATAACCAGAAGTTAAGATAGGACATAGAAACGATGAACAGAGATGGAATTATTTGTGTGAAAGTTCTGGTGAAACGTGTCTGACCCGGACCCTTTAAAAAAAATGTCCGCATTCTCTTCCCATATGTGGTCCTCTGCGTTTTTACTGTCTCATTCCATTCGAATACAGAAATCATTCCTCGACTCTCGAATGGCCATATCACACAGTGAAAATTGCAGAAACAAACCCACAATTAAAGTTGCAGCAAAACCAATTATCAGGAATCAGAATAAAAGAGAAAGACCTGGAGTCAAGTTTCCCATAATTTAGACACTTCGGCCTTGAAGCTTTGAGGAAATCAGTCTACGAAAAGAAATCAATTCGGTTTTCACATGACCAGATTGGAGGGGAACTCGGAAAACAAGAAACAGATGAGCAACCAGACATACCAGCAGTTGAAACCAACATCAAGCTCTATCGGCACTTAAATGGAGAAGTATTCAGGATAAGCACAAAATGGGCAATCTTTCTTCTCCTGGAAAAGTGCAGGCAATTCTTAGCATAAACTATGGGGCCATGGCTAGGCCAGGTAACTTGGTCTTCTCTAACAAACTCGTGTTCTGTGTGCTCCTCTTTATTTAGAACTTGTAGACCGTGGAGGGTCTCAGACCAAGTGACAATGACTTTGTAGTTCAGCTCTAGAATTGTGGAATTCGAAGTGCTTAAGGAGACTTTTTTTGTGTGCTGTAGCTTTGATTCTTGAGCAGACGCAAAAAGGATTAGTTTGGGGAAATTAAAAACAGTCCCTTTCGTCGCCAAATAATTACTGCCTTTCAGATTGGCATAAGAGTCAAGTTGACGTTCCAAATATCTTTTTCAGCATTTATTAGTAATCTACGATTAACACTGACAATGGTTCATGGGAAACTCATTATTTTTTATTTTTCTTACAGCTTTGACACGCCATTTTAATGGCTTCTCGAGTTCATTATCTCTCTTCTTCGTGACATCCTGTTTCAACTTATAATATGAAAGGGCAAGAACACTTGAGGAAACAAAGATTGGATCTTTTCTAACAGATCCTTTACCTTTTGTGGGCTACCAAATATCAGGAAATGTTTTTAAAAATCGGAAGGATCTCAACTGAACACTCATCTGGAAGAGTCTTACGTAATCTTAGAAATTGTCAAACATCTTCATCATCACACAACAAGTATGAAATTACAGGATTTTTTTATTTTAAATTACACCACTTTTCTTAAAACCTCTGTCAACATCATCGTCCTCTTAATTTTCCTTCCTGTCAAAGGTAACGATGATAGGAACCTTGGGAAATGAGGCGCACAGAGGGTCCGGGCGTTGGTGTTTCACAAGGTAGAAAGCTAAACAACCATCAACGCGTTTGGCATCTCCTAACTACTAATGAAAGAAAAGATAAATTGACCAAAAGCTGTTGACTTGTATTGTTCTCTTATTTTGATGGAGACGTTGGGAAGATAACCTAACCTATTTTTCTTGGCTAACATAAGTTCACCTCCCTTCCGTGGGTCCAAAATATCTTTCATAATTAATATTTTAAAAATAAGATTGAAAGTTAAATCCGTTAGATAAAAATTAAAAATTAAAAATTAAAATTTTAATCGATATGAAGTTACTATAAAATAATTTAAAATATATTTTATTTTAATTTATAAAAATTAATCGATTAATTAATAAACCAATCCATTTATAATCTAACTTAAAGTTCAATCATCCTTTTAACACATGAATCTTAGTTGAGGTACAAAATTTTTTATCAATAGCATATATGTTTGCAAATGAAATTACCTGCGTCATTTATACTATTTCAGTTCATCTTCTCCACATATTTATGTAAATCATTATCTCCATTCATAATCTAACCTAAAATTTAATCATCCTTTTAACACATAAATCTTAGTAGAGGTACAAAATTTTTTATCAATAGCATGTATGTTTGTAACTGAAATCACCTGTGTCATTTGTATTTTTCTAATCTATCTCATCCACAGATTTATGTGGATCATCACCTCCATTTATAATCTAACTTAAAGTCTAATCATCCTTTTAACATCTTAATCTTAGTTGAGGTTATTCCAAAACTTTTTATCAATACCATATATGTTTGTAGATGAAAATACTTGTGCTATTTGTGCTGTTCAAGTCTATTTTATCCACATATTTATGTAGATCATCACGTCCGGTACATTTCAAGGACTTAGGAAAAATAAGAGTCTTACCTAATTATCATAATTTTACATCCAATAATTTTCTTGCAAGTCTTATCAATTATGCATGATCTGGTGGATACCCTTTGACTATTATTCACTAGTTTATAGGTTTGAATCTTCAACAACCAGATCCTTAGTGGATTTTTAATTTTTGTCTTTAATAGAATGCTGTGGGCTGGGAAGCTGTTGAAGCTTGGAATGAATGACAAAAGGATAAGGTTGAGCAGAATTCTAAAGTGTTGTTATACTTCAGACAGTAATTAGATCAGTTTGAAGTTAACAAGTTCAGTTTGAATTGATCAGAACTTAATTAAACTTGAATACTTTTTTCAAACTTAAACAACGATAAGACAATATAACCAAGCCTGTCAATGACATCGGTGTGTTTACTTACAATAGTGAGATGATGTTGATAGACGTTTTGAAAATAATTTCAGAAATTCATTTTATTATAATCGATAACCCTTTTATTTATTTATTTATAATTTTAAAATAAACTTTATATTAAAAATTCGATTTGGCAGGAATCTTACCAGTTTTGATGGTTGGTGTGAAATTGACAAAGTTCCAAGGTTAGCAGGTAGTGGTCGGGTCCTCTTATGAGGTTTGGGGAACCTTTTGAGTGACTATTAAAAGAAGTTCGCCGAGTACCTTGGCAATTTTTTAAGGTTCGACATCCACAACGTCGGATGTCGGCACTACCCACAAAATGTGGAAGGTAAAAAGAATCTTACAAATTTAGGTAATTTAAGAATTTAAATTATTTAAATTGAATATATTAGTTATAACATTTTAGTGTGGTTGATTTCAAACTTGCAAGGATTTAACATATATTTAAAGAATAATTTCATTCAAAACTGTATTATGCTCTAAAGTTAAAGAATTAATAAAATATGAACTTTTTGTTGTGCTATATGAATGATAAAAAAAAAAATCTAACCAATTTAACATAATGTTACGAATATCATACCAGACTTGACACTAGACTAGGTTCTGGTACGATATTATACCGGTATTAGTTAATATCGGATACCATTTCAAGTAATTTTTAAATTTATAAAATAGTCCATATTTTTAAAAAAAATTACAAAATAGTTCATTGTCATATTATACAACTGTATTGTATATTTTTATCCATATCTACAAAAATCATAATAATAAATAATAATCAAAATTTTAATTTAATTTATAAATTTAATTTAATAATTATTCATAAATATAATTAAATTTAAAATATATTTTTAAAATATATAAATTTCAAATAAATT
>JANTNU010450239.1:0-11681 GCA_024752395.1 Erythroxylum havanense
TTATGAAAAACAAAGAATGCCTAATCATATCCATGTTAATGCATGTGATAAAAATGTGGTCTCGAATAGAAATTCAAAGCAAAATCAAGATGTACATGTCATGAAGGTCACACATTATCAAAAGGTAATGAGATTGATATGGATGTGTCAGTCAAATAAGGCTCAAAATCTCACCAAATTTGTCTACCATTAGTCACTACTCTTCTAAAGATAATGCAAATCGAACAATCACAAGAGCAAAAGTACATGCTAAAGTTGTTATGAAATTCTCTAGCCAATTCACACTCTAATCATGATTATATAATCCTAGAAGTAATAAAAAAAATAAGAAAATGTTTGTTTCATTTGTTTTATTCTTTCTCTCATTTTGATTGAAAACTTAAAAATAAGTAAAACAAACAAATTTAAAAACACACATGCAAATAAAAAGTAATACAGAAATGTAAAGGAAAAGAAATTTACTTCTCTTGGGTTACCTCCCAAAAAACACCTTGGTTTAAGGTCGAGGGCTCGACACCTTCTTCTCTTCACGTGAAAAAATTGTGATCTTCAGGTGTCACATGTAGCTCCTTCACATAAGGTAGTTCCGGATAGGGCCTTAGTTGATCATCATCCTCATTTAGTATCTTCCCTATCCTTAGATGCTTAATGACTGAGTCCATACACTCTAGAAATATCAAACATCTCTTCATGCTTTTTCTTCATCATTTAATTCCTCCAATCTGTTATGTAAAGGTAAAGAGTTTTAAAAATAATCATGGACTCACTAATTACCTCCGAGCCAAAAGATGAGTCCTTTTCAGCTTCAAGCTCCTTCTTAACTTCTTCGGCATAAGTAATTCGTTGAGGGTTGACCTCAAAATTCTCAAGCTCCTCATCTCTTTGTAAAGTTTCCGAACAAACATCCATTAGATACACCATGGGTTAATACAGCTGCTCCTCCTCACTTTGCGATTTTAGGCTATTGAGCCTTATTGCCATCTGACCCATTAGGTGTTCCATCCTCTGTTGCCTTGCTTTTGTCTCTTATTGGAATTCTTGCAACTGCTGCTGCGTATCAGGTTGAAATTGCAAAGTGTTAGCAGCTAGATTCTTAACAAGTTCTTCTAAAGATGCTCCTGAATCATGTTGACTCTTCGAATCTTAGGTGCTAGACCATATGTTTTTTGGAAATTGCCCTCCATCCTTATAGAATTGTAGAGTATTCTCTTGCAATTTTTTCACAATATTATTCAACTCTTCCAGAGATGGACCGGAGTAGTCATAGGAAGCTTTTGGTTTGTATGACAATTGTTGTGCCTCCTACAAACTATCATGGAAGTAATTCTGATGATTATCCCATCCATAACAAAAGTTAGGTTGATCAGTCCAAACATTGTTATAGCATCGAGAATATAAGGTACAAAAGAAATTACTTCCGTCCATATCGATTTTTTTCACAAGAAAAAAAAAATTGAAAAGATCACAAAATAACATAAAAGAAACTAATTATGAACAAATATATACAAAATACTAATTAACTCACAAATAAAAACTAAAACACCGCACTCCCTGGCAATAACGTCAAAATTTGACCGCGTGTCATTACACTAGTCAAAATAAAATAACTAGACTATTACTATAGTAGTGGTGAGTCTAGGTCAATCCCACAAAGAGTGTGTGTAAAGTTTATGAAATGAAATTAACCAATTTTTAGGTTCAACGGGGGGTTTTGGATTTTGAAAGAAGAAAATAAAATAAAATAAAACTAACTAATAAAAACAAATTAAAGAAATCATGCAAAAAAATGATAAAAGTGGAGAGTTCGGTGGAGACCTGATTCTTTT
The DNA here is from genome assembly GCA_024752395.1 of Erythroxylum havanense. Classification (NCBI taxonomy): domain Eukaryota; kingdom Viridiplantae; phylum Streptophyta; class Magnoliopsida; order Malpighiales; family Erythroxylaceae; genus Erythroxylum; species Erythroxylum havanense. The sequence continues at coordinate 1,827 of JANTNU010450239.1, forward strand.
GGTTCAATCTCGGCCTACACCCTGACTAAGCATATTTTATTAATTTGTTTTTCTTTAACCTCTCCTAGCAACTATTAATCGTGGGTTAATAATTAACTCGAGTTTTCTATTAAGTTTTGTTTAATCAAGATACAATCGTTAATTAAACTTAACCACTGAACAACCTAGGATATGATCTCCAGATTTAATTACGTAGTAGCATTACGAATTAGAAAAAACAATTAATCAAGTCAACAACCACATACGATGCATCATTTAACCTAGATCATGTTATCCCTAATGATTATGAATCATTAGTCGCTACACATGAATTTCAATATAACAATTACGAATTATATCAAAATTCTATCAATGGATTTGCAATTACCGATTCAATGAATGCATTAAAATCATTATCTCATAATACCCAATGGGTTCATACACAAATAATCAAATAATAACGAAAATCTTATTATCCACACATAAACCCCAAATGAATTAACATAGGATAACACAATCAATTCCTAATGAGAGAAAGAAACTACAAAATAATTAAAAAAATACTTAACCCAGGTCATTGACGTTGATGTCACCTCAAAACCTGCATCGAGATGCCTAGCCCTTCATGGATCTTTCCCTAAAAAATGCTTCAGCCCTCATTTTGATCCCTAGCCAAAAATCTCTTAAATTTTGTTCACTGCCGCAAGCGTCTCAAGCCTCTCACTGTGTCTCTCTTTATGCCTATAATGCCTTCACTGTTCTTCTCACTATTCCCTTAATGGGACAAATAAGATTGGGGATTTCTTATTAACGCAACTATTTACACTTCTCATCTCTGTGCCTTCCTCCTTGCAGCACTTCTTTCATGCCCGTAGCTCCAAGTCGCAACCCTTCTCCTCTGCGTTGTTTCTTCTACTGTAGCTTCTAATGTTGGGTCCCGATTCCTCTTTCTTATTAAATAAACATGTTTAAATTATTTTGAGATTTTAGTTTGCCAATTTCCTTTTAGTTAGAATAATTTAGGGTTTTAATGTTTAAGTGGATGGAATTTTTAATGGAGCGATTAAGAGTTAATTAGAGTTTTGTATGGAGTTAGAAAAAGTAAAGAAATAAGATGAGTAAGGTCATTTTAGGTAGATCACTTAGGCTCTTAAAGTATAAGACTAATAAGGAGGGGCATTTTAGTCTTTTTAGTATCATTAAAAGAAGAAAGAAGGAAACAAAAGGGCATGAGGTCGCGGGTGAAGGAAGCCAACGAAATTTTTCAAGAGAAAAGGAGAGAGTGAGTTTTCAGTGGAAAAGGGAAGAAGAGAAAAAGAAGAAGAAAATTAGGGTTTCACTTTCCTTGCTTTAGAAGAAGGTTTTTAAGGGTTTTTCAAGAAGGAAAAAGGAAGAGGAAGGTTTAATCTTCCATTAGAGGCAAAAAATCAATTTTCGTAGGTGGCTTTTAAGGTAAGGTATTTTCGAAATCCTTTGGAAATTCTAATGGGTTTTGGTTCTAATAGCTTAGGAAAAGCATGGGTAATGTTTTAATAGGATTAATTTCATGCTTTTATTGCTTTAAATTGCCCAATTTCGATATCCCTTGTAATGTTAGGATTCTTGTGTTTTGGATGAAGGGCAAGAGAGGCAAGAGGAGTTAGAGGAAAGGGAAATTGATCAAGCCTAGAGCTAAAGGAATTAAGATGGGTGATATTTTAATAATTGAGTTAATAAGGATATTAAAGTTCTTGTCATAAATGCCATTTATTGCTTTCCAATGATTTACCAATGTTGTACTTATTACTCTTTGGGATGATTTAAACTTGTATTATGTGTCTTCAGTATGTAAATACATTGTGAAAATATTTGTAAAAGTGTTTGTCAAGTGAAAAAGATGAGAGCTTGTGATTTCGAAAAAAATGTCAATTTGGGCAATTATGTGTGAATTATGTGAAATACATGATTATATGGGTTTGTGGTGGTCCCTTAAGAGTCAAGTGCACTTGTCTATTTTATAAGCTCCTCCTGCCTACCCGCTAGTGGCATTGGAGCTCCTCACGGACTCCCATAAGTTCACGACTACACATGACCGCTTCGCGGGAATGTGTAGTACGTTCCGTTTGGATCCACCCAAACCATTTTCTATGTGTTTATGTGACATTGCTTTGTAATTGTTGATTTTGTAAATGTTTTGATCAATTGAAAATGATGAGGATTTCTTTATCGCAAAAAATTATTTTGGTAAAATTGATTTGAAAAGAATTGTTAAAGAATTTTTACATGCTTGTTCTTGGTTATTAAATTGTTACCCACTGAGCCGTCGAGCTCACACCCCATTTTTCCCTCCACAGGCGACGAGCGAGAAAACGAGTAACTGCATCAAGATTGAGGCATTACTCCTATGTATTTTAACTTGGAAGTCATCTTTTGGAAAACAAGGCTTTAGATAGCATTTTGGAGAAATGACCTTTATTTGTATTTTGACTTTTGATACTTTTATTGTATTAGGGATAAAATGACCTCTAAAGCTTTGTAATAACTTATATCTTCCATGTAAATGTAAGAGATTTGAGTTTTAATGTATTTTTGTGTATGTTGCTCATAATGTGTTGTTGTATGGCTTGAGAATGGCTAGAAGAGTAGTTTGTGGTTGCTGCCTTCTTGCATAGCTTTAGGATGAAGTTTTGTGTAAGGTGTTTGGATTGGGAGATTGAAGAAAGTAGATATGGAAGTGTGATGCAGGTGATGGAAATTAGTGGATATGTTTGAAGATTTTGGCTAGTGAAATTTTAGGGAAAATGTTGTCAAAATTTTCATAAAGGGCAGAAACTTTGACTGAGTTTTTGACCCTCTTAGAGTTTGAATTGGATTAGGAGGTCTTCTTGAAGATTGTAGTTCATGAGTAGAGCTTTTCATTGGTGTATAATATGTCACTTTTGGACTTAGGAATAAGAAGTTATAAGGTTTAAAAGAATGCAGTTATTGTTGGAAAGGGGTATTGTCCAAATAGTATTTTCGGAAGGGTTTTTCACTTCCTTAGAGCCTTCATTGATTTTTGCATCATTCATGAAAGATGTATATTGTATTATATTCTTTTCATTGATGTATAATATGACATTTTTGGGATTAGGAGTAAAAAGTTATGAGGTTTAGAAAGATTCAGTTACTGTTTGAATGGCCTCTTTATAGGCAGTAGCTTTGAAGGAGTTTTTACCTTCTTTAGAGACTAAAATGTGTCTTGCTTCCTTCATAAAAGTTGTAAATCGTCTTTTTATCTTTCCATTGATATAAAATGTGACATTTTTAGGCTTTTGTGTTAAAAGATATGATTTTTTGAATTTCTGTCATTGTGTTGAATAATTTTAGTTTGGGCAGTAACTTTGAAGTAGCTTTTGACTCTCTTAGAGGACAAATTAGTTTTTGAATCCTTCATAGAAGTTGTAGAGCTTCCTTTTATCTTTTTATTGATATCAAATTTTCAAATTTTGGATTTCGGTGTGAAGGGTTATAAATTTTTAAAGTTTCAGATGTTTTAATTCGATTTAAAAAATTTTGTTTTCGGGTCTCGCAGGCACCCTCACAAGGGCGAGCGCTCGCTCGCGAGGCAACACCGTTTTCAATTTACTGGTTTGATTTTTTTATTTTCTGATTTTTCTTTTTTCCAAATTCAACCTCCTCTCACTATTTTGCTTGTAACTTTTTCGTTTGACCTCCGATTTAATTGATTTTCGAAGCATTGGTTTTCTTAAAAAAAATTCTACCCTCCCATGAAAAATTTAGAATTTTTGGGATTGAGTTGAATTTTATAGATTAAATCGAAGGGAGACAATTGAATAGAGATATTGAATATGATTCCGTATTTGGGCGATTTCTCGATTTATAGAGATCCGATTGACGTGATTTTTAGTTCTTATTATTATAGAGACATGAAATTTTCATTTTAGCTTAAGAATCGGATTTAAGTTTGGGCCCTAAGAAGATCAATTTTTCAGGAGGGAAATTAGGATGAATTGTCCGAGATTCGTTCGGAAGTATTTGAAATAGGTTCAGGTTTATGGTTTGACGTGGTGGGGAATGTCACCCTCGTGGGATGCGTGTCCAGATGTCACATAGGACGTCGGACACGTGACTCTCCAAGGTGGGGTTCTAACATCTAATGTGACGAATGAGGGTCACACTCAATTAAACCTTATGCCGCTGGGTCACTTGTTTTCAACGTTACGTTTAACGCAGACGCTGTCTACATTGTGCACAATATAACTCACTCCTGCCTTTTTGCCTGCTCCTTGCTTCTGCATTTTCTTCATTTTGTGTTGTCGTTTTGGGCTAATTTTATAGCTGCTTGTTTTTAAATTTTTCTTTTTCTTTGTGTTCCATTTTTCTTGTCATTTAATTTTCTTCTTCTTGTTTCATGAAGACAAGTAAAAATTGATCTTCATAAAATAACCCAAATGTAGTACTTTCGACTCACTTTAATTTATTTGTTTCCAAATTGTACCTAAAATCATATATGAATTAAAATGAATGTCTTAAGCAATTTAATGTCAATAATCCCTAAATGTAAATGATTAAATATATCAACAATTAAACACATATCATGCCTTATCAAGAATTTCATCTTTCAACTCTAACATATTCGGAATACATAATTTGTTACCTACCACCATCAATCCATCTTCCCTTACCTCTATTTCAGAAGGTTTACCATTTTTAATCCCTTCTCTGAGCCTGCTTAAGTACTCATCCTATTCCTGCAATTCCTTAATCTTCTCATTCAACACTGGCCTTGCTCTAAAATTAGATAATACACAATTAGATTTGACTTGCCTCAATGTCACCTTAAGGTTGGCTAATTCCTTCAACAAAGGAAGATATATTGTTTCCATATGTGTTATAATATATTTTCTACTCAATACATCCACTACTATATTAGCTTTCCTCGGGTGGTAGTCCATCATCAAGTCGTAATCTTTCAATAATTCTAACCACCTCCTTTGCCTTAGGTTCAACTCTTTTTGGCTCATCAAATATTTAAGACTTTTGTAGTCTGTAAATACCTTAGTAGTGACTCCATATAGATAATATCTCCATATCTTTAATGCAAAGATTATGGCAGCTAACTCCAAGTCATGCGTAGGATAATTCATCTCATAAGGTTTTAATTTCCTAGAAGCATAGGAAATTACTTTATGTCCTTGCATTAATACACACCTTAATCCTTTCCTCCAAGCATTACTATACACTATATATCCCTCATTAGCCGAAGGTAAGGTCAAAATTGGTGCAGTTGTGAGCCTATTATTCAATTCCTTAAAACTTTTCTAGCATTCTTCTGTCCACACAAACTTCTAATTCTTTCTTGTCAATTTGGCAAGTAGAGTCGCTATCATAGAAAAGTCTTTGATAAATCTTCTGTAGTAGCCAGCTAAACCTTGGATACTCCTCACTTCTACTATATTCTTAGATGCTTCTCATTTCACAACCACTTCTATTTTTCTTGGGTCCACATGTACTCCTTGTTCCAAAATCACATATCTAAGGAACACCACTTCCCTTAGCCAAAATTCACATTTATCGAATTTGATGTACAAGTCTTCCTTCCTTATTACTCTTGGAATAAACCAATATATCATCAATAAAGACAATGATAAATTGATCTAAGAAAGGCTTGAAGACTATATTCATTAAATACATGAAAGCTACAGGGGCATTACTCAATCTAAAAGGCATAAATAAGAACTTAAAATGCCCATACCATGTTCTAAAAACAGTATTTGACGCATCCCTTTATCCTCAATTGGTGATAACTCAATCTTAGGTATATCTTCGAGAAGACTTCTGCCCTTTTCAATTGATCAAACAAATCATCTATGTGTGGAAGCGGATATCTATTCTTGACAGTGATATGATTAAGCTTCCTATAATCTACACACATCCTCAACGATCCATACTTCTTCTTCACAAAAAGAACTGGAGCTCTCCAAGGTGAAGAACTAGGCCTAATAAAACCTTTCTCCAATAATTCTTCTAACTGCTCTTTAAGCTCCTTCATTTTCACCGGAGTCATTCTATAGGGCGGAATTAAGATCGATGCAGTACCTAGAAGAAGCTCAATGGGAAACTCAATTTTCTTAAGTGGTTATCACCACAGAAATTTCTTCTAACTTCCCCCTTTCTTCCTTCATATCTACCACATAGGCTAAAAATACTTCACATCCTTTCCTCATCATTTTCTCTACTGTCAAAGCCGAAACAACTTTAGGCGGGCTTGTTTTTTGACCCTATAAACACCACCTTTCTACCATTGTCCAACTTAAACTTCACTATCTTCTATTTGCAATCTAAGTTGGCATGATACTTTTTTAATGTAGCCATACCCAATATCAAATCTAATCCCCCCATCTTCAATGGCATTAAATCCACCACTAATTGTTCTCCACCAATATATATCTTACAATTTCTATAAACTTGAATAATAATAATATACTAGCCGATTGGAGTACTAACCATCAAAGGAGTATCCAACAGGCTCAAATTTCTATCATGCACAGCTCTACCCGAAGAAATAAAGCAATGGGTAGACCCCGGATCAATCAAAATAATAGTATCATTATCAAATAATTTAATCATACCAATCACAACTTCTGGAGCGATTTTTGCATCCTCCCATGTCATTGCAAACACTCTAGCTGCTGCTTGCCCCCTGGGCCTCCCTAGAGGATTCACCGTCCTGACCGCATCAGAACTGCCCACTTCAGTTGTAGTCTTATGTACCACAGTCTCAGCCCTTTTTGAAGTTTGCATTTGAGTTCCCTCTCTTCTGACATACTGCAGGCACTCTCTAACCATGTGCTCTTTCTCTCCACAGTTAAAGCACACTCCAGTCAGCTAATAACATTCTCCTTTATGGAAATTACCGCAATGATCACATTTAGGGATGGATGACCTATCCCCTTCTCTCTTACTACCACCTCCCACCATTGAGGCTTGATGAGAAACAATTCTCATCTACTTAAACTTGATTGCATCACTATTCCTCTCCTTAAACTGCACAAGGAAAGTCCTAGCACTCCTCTATGATAGAGGAGTACCACCTCCCCTTTTGAATTGTTCTCCCCCTTTTCTCTTTTTGTTCACAACGCTCTTTATGCTCTCAATGTTTTCAACCCTCAATGCTGCTTCAATCAACTACTGAAAATCATAGAAGTTCTATGCCACTTTTTTTCTCTAATTGCCAAATGTAATCCCGATTCAAACTTACAACACTTAGCTACCTCACTCATCATCATCTTAACTGCATACTGAGACAGTTGTATAAATCGACGCTCATACTCGCTCACTATCATCTCCCTCTAGGTGAGACTAAAAAACTCCCTCTGCTTTTGCTAAATGTATATCTCAGATAGATACTTCTTCTTATAAGCAACTAGGAAGTCCTTCCATGCTAACACTGGCAGTTTCATCTAACTTTTGGGTACACATTCCCACCAATGCAAACCATCTCCCTGTATCAAGCTTGCTGCATACTTAACTTTCTCTTCATCTTCACAATCCATCTGTTCTAGTACCCTTTCTATCTTCCTCAACCATGTCTCAGCTTCTTCTGAATCAGTGGTCCCATAGAAGTCTACTGCCTCATACTTCCTCAGCTTATCAAACTACTTACCTTTCTTAGCTGGGGCCGGAGTAGAAGATTGTGACATTTGACCCACGACCTTAACAAAAGCTTGGGCAAGGCTTGGAACAACCTAGGGTCTAATGGAGTAGGCACTTGCTCCTGCGGAATAGGTGATTCTTGTGTCTGTGATCAAGAGAGCCCACTATTATGCCCTATAAAAGCCTTAGCATTTCCTGGAGCTACAGACTCATCAATACTCTCCTCTCTTGGCAGAGAGAGTCAGGTGCAACAGATCTTTGAAAACTCCTCATATCCTTCTACGAGATGGCATCTTACTTCTTCAATTAAAACACTAACGATTAGCTTACGATTTACTTAATCTCATTTCCTATATGACGCATGGTATGCACGTCACTTAATGCAATAAATCAATTACACAATGCAAACGAGTAATTGCACAACATAATAATTCATAACGCAATTATTCTAAGCCTAGGAGTCCTTTAAAAAAAACCAAGCACTCTGATTCCAAACTTGTTAGGCCCAGGTCCCGTGATTAATCCAGAGATGACCACTCGTGGCTATCAGGTAAGAATCATGCGAGAGGAGGGTCAAAAGAATTCAAATTTTAATTGGAATAGCAACGTGTGTAGTGGTGGGCTCGCTGTAGCAAACATTTGTGCAAATATTTCCAATGTCCCTTTGGGAGAAGTTCGCTGCGACAAACTCCTGGCTTCGCTGCAACGAACTCTCAAAGGCGAGCGGCTGCACCCTTCTAGTCAAATAAGCCACAGAGAAAGTCTAGCTTCATTGCGATGAAACCATAAGATTTTTCAAATGCACCTCTCGAGAAAAGTTCACCACGGTCAACTCTTGACTTCGCAGCGGCAAAGTCCTGAGGTTCAGCAAGAAAACCCTTTAGGAAAAATACGTCACGGCGAAATTCAGGCCTTACAGCGGCGAAGTCCCAAAATTGAACATAAAAACACCCTTCTGGAGAGGTTTGTTGCGGTAAAAATCTAACTTCGCCTCGGCAAAACCTTCAATTTCGAAACCTAGAAACCTAACATCAAACACAAAAATTCTGCACTTACACATACAATTCCAACAACATACAATTAACCACTCCAACAGCCTATTCTAAATATTAATAACTCAACCAACAGATAAATGCCAACATACTGCAAGATTTTCTTCATTTTCAAATCTCAATATGACATACTACTAACAATCTCAACAAAAAAGATAAATATGAACATGGACATAAGAACTTGCACAATAGAAACTTCTTCATTCCATTAATGAATCCAATAGAGTTTGAGCCTAGCTTTAGTTACATATCAACATACACATCACTAACTTAAAACAAAATACAAAAAGGATACTCATGTTTGATATGCCTATAAAGATATCCAAAATACAAAGTCACTTACTTAGTTAAAAAAGTCTCTAATCTTGGAGTTTCCGATGCCTTGCAAGGATTAGCAATTGTCTTGTTCTACACCTGAGGAGTAGAAAAATATGGGTTGAGCTACACAACTTAGTGGCTAATATATTTATAGTCATTAGTTATGAGCCATACAATCAAACATATATACATATATATGTAACAATTTAAGCATTCTCAATTCTAGTTCCAAAACTCAAAGTTAAGCATTTTATCACGTAGAACATATCATATATCCAACCATCAATGCACAACATTCAATTATGCATCATAATTGACAAATTGAAGACACAATGCACAAATAAATGGCTCAAGAGCTCCGTGGAACAAAATGGAGAAACCGAAGTTTACACCATGAACGAAATGGTTCCATCCTTCGAATCTCATATTCCATAAGCGGATAGCAGGGAGAAGGCTATAGGTCAACGTGCACATGACTAATGAAATGATTCCTCTCTTACCCAAACACAATAAAATTTCAAAGCTCAATTCATTTCCATACATTCTCATACTTTCATGCTTTTTCCTCTTTCCATTCATACACAATGCCAATTATCTTTCAAGGCATAATATGAACATAATTCATAATGCATTTTTCACATTCACAACAATTCAAAATCAATCAATTAAGCACATATACACTTATATAAGCAAATTGCTCATTTACCATAAACACATCACCCACCTAATTGGTTTGCAAATTTCAAGTCAAGCTTGCCTTTCCTCTTACTCTTAGGTTGAGTTTCCTTGGCTTCCTAAAACAAATTAAGTTCTCATTCAAAACAATATGCCATAAAAATTCATAAAACTTCAACAATCATAAAATGAA
>JANTNU010452110.1:0-11670 GCA_024752395.1 Erythroxylum havanense
TAGGCTATTATAAAAAGTAACTTAAAAGAATTAGAAATATTGTTTATCTTTTGTTGAATTTGCATATAGTATAAGTACTCATTCTTCCATTGGTTATAAATCACTTGAGGTTGTTTATGGTTTGAATCCTCTAACCTTTTAAATTTGTTACCTTTAAATATTAATGAGTGATTTAGCCTAGGCGGGAAAAGAAAATTGGAGATGATGTTGAAGTTTTATGAGTGTGTGAAAAGTCATATAAAGAGTAGGAATGGCAAGGTTTGCCAACTTAGCTTAGCCTAAGTTAATTGGGTTTCTGGCTCAAGCTTGGGCTATGGTTCAAGCTAGCCCAAAGCCTAAATTTTTTTAATAAAAATGAACATTTTTAATTTTAAAAATTAAAAACAAATATTTAATTGAGCCATATCTAAGCTCAATCATAAAATTTTGGGCTGAGTTAGGATTTGGTCAGGGTTGAGCTTGACCCAACTCTTTATCACTCCTATTAAAGAGTAAGAATGAAGAATATGCTACAAAGGATAACAAAGAAATTAGGCTTGTAGAGTTTGAACAGTTTAATTGGATTTTGGTGTATATGTAAAAGGAGACCTTTCTCACTAAAAAGATAGATGATCCATTCCAAATTGTGAAAAGTACTAACAAGCAATGCCTATGAGATTGATCTCTAAAATGCGTTTGGTATAACTAATATATCAATATTTTATATATGTTATTTAGGTTTAATTTACTTGGTATCTAGCACTTGGATGATATGATTTATATGGATTTTGTTATGTTTTCTATGTTTATTTCATTCTTATATATGACAATTTTGAGGAGTAAACACGGGATTTAGTGCAACTTTATCCACAGTTACCAAATTGAGTTGATTTTGACATCATTGGAAAGCTAATTTGATGCAAAACAACTTTGTACAATATATGAGGAGCCAATTCTAACTTACAAATTTCTAGAAATCGAAATGTTTAAGGGGCGTGGAGAGTGTAAGATCCCATATTGGTTAAAGAGAGGAACAAAGTACGCCTTATAAGGGTACGAATACCTCTCCCTTACAGACGCGTTTTTCATGTTCTAACATACCAGATCCCATTAAAACTCCGAGGTTAAATGTGCTAGGGCAAGAGTAGTACCAGGATAGGGAACCTCCTAAGAAGTTCTCAAGAAAAGCAAACCGTGAGGCCTTGGCCAAAGCGGGCAATATCTGTGAGCGAGTGATCTGGGTTGTTACAAGTGGTATCAGAGTCGGTACCCAAACCGTTGTGCCAGTTAAGTTAGACCCCACAAAGGGTTGGGCTCTAAGGGGGTGAAGAGTGTGAGATCCCATATCGGTTGGAGAGGGGAATGAAGTACGCCTTATAAGAATATGAATACCTCTCCCTTACAGACATATTTTCCATTCCCTAACGCACCAGATGCCATCAGAACTCCTAGGTTAAATATGCTAAGGCAAGAGTAGTACCGGAATGGGTGACTTTCTGGGAAGTTCTCGAGAAAAGCAAAACTGTGAGGGCATGGCTGAGCCAAGGCCTAAAGTGAACAATATCTGTGAGCGGGTGATTTGAGACCTCCTGAAAAATTCTCGTAAAAAGTAAAACCATGAGGACTTGGCTGGGCCAAGGCCCAAAGCGGACAATATCTGTGAGCAAGTGATCTAGATTGTTACAAGTGGTATCAAAGCTGGTATCCGAACCGTTATGCCAACTAGACTGGACCCCAAAGAGAGTTGGGCCCTAGGGGGGATGGAGAGTGTGCGATCTCACATCGGTTGAAGAGGGGAACGAAGTATGCCTTATAAGGATATGAATATCTCCCCCTTACAGATACGTTTTCCATGCCCTAACGTGTCGGATCCTATCAGAACTTCGAGGTTAAACGTGTTAGGACAAAAGTAGATCTAAGATGGGTGACCTCCTGGGAAGTTTTCGGAAAAAGCAAAACTGTGAGGACTTAGCTGAGTCAAGGCCCAAAGTAGACAATATCTGTGAGTGGGTGATCTGGGTTGTTACAATATGGGTTATTTGAATTAACACTTAGTTCAAGTAAGTCAAGAGTGGCATCTAGCAATAATTCATGATTGTCAATTGATCGAAAAATTAGTAGTTTGATTATGAACCATTCCATATGCAATGTTACCATGCAATTCGTCTTTTCACCATGTATACCCCACTAGGTTCAGAGTAAGGTCAAAGTATCAATTTCTACTAGACTGACTATGTCACTTCTAGTCCAAGTGATATTAGATCTTGTCATGAGGATCTCATTACTCTATGTATCATTGATGACTCTCTTTATGACATATATTGGCTCTAGCCAAAGACTCCTGAGTAATGATCCCAACAGGAGGTTGTGGATATCATCTCCTTCTATTAGGAGTGGTGAATCCTTTATTAGCTACTCAATTACCTTTGAATACCTCAAGCTGTAACCAATCACTATCCCATGAGTAACCTTAAAAGGCATCAATAAATGGAGTCAAAGCACAGGATCGGTATCTGAGATATCCTTGAGCACCTCAAGTCAAAGTATACTTACACCATTGCTATGATGAGACTTTCAGTGACATTGGAATAGAATATCCATATGATTGTCTCATAATAGGTCAATCCAATGTACTTACTACCCTTAGTAAGCATCCACATGTTAACTCTAAACAACTCATGTCTATAGCTTATGAGATCTACTGCTTGATCCAATTAAGGAGTATAATATGTGCTAGTCTATCCAGATTAATGATATCTTATCTCATTAATCCTATGACTAGGGAAAGTTTGGATACTAATATTATTACATATAATAGGAATCTCATTATTATAATCTCAATATGATGTCTCCCATGTTTTGTTTTGTATCAAGGACTTCATTAAATCAATTTAAGATCAACTTCAAATCCATAAATGTATGATCATCGGAATAATGAAAATTCCTATATCAATTATTAAATGATTTGTACAATAAGTGCTAAAGGTGATTGCCTTTAGAGTAATTCTTTAACAAACTCCCACTTGCATTAAAGCCAATTGCGTTGATATCTAATACCATAGGTGTGTACATGTGACATAAAACTCTTTTGGGAAATAGGCTTAGTCAATAGATCAACTATATTTTAATTGGTTGGAACTCTCTCTGTCTTGGAATCATTTCTACCAATGATTTCTCTAATTAAATGGTGGCGATTAAGTACATGTTTGGACTTCTGATGAGACCTCAGTTCTTTCACCTACGTTATAGCCCTGTTGTTTTCACAATACAATTATACTGGGTTAGCGAAGCTCAAAACCACACCAAGTTCCATAATGAACTTCTTGATCCAAACCGCTTCCTTTGTTGCTTCTGAAGCTGCAATGTACTCTGCCTCTATCGTTGAATCTGCAGTTGTCTTTTGTTTAAAACTTTTCCAACTAACTACACCACCATTCAGTGTAAGTACATATCCGAACTGGGATCTGAAGTCATCCCTATTAGATTGGAAACTGACATCAGTATAATCGCTTACCACAAGATCACCTTCTCCATATACCAAGAATACATCCTTAGTTCTTCTCAAGTACTTAAGGATATTCTTGATAGCCACTCAATTAACCTCACCAGGGACTGACTGGTATGTGCTCGTAATACTCAGAGCATACGATACATCAGTCTAGTACATAACATAGCGCACATGATTGATTCTATAGCCGAAGCATAACGAATCGAACTTATGCAATTCCTCTCATCTAAAGTCTTTGGACATATAGATTTAAAAGTTTAATCCCATGTACCATGGGAAGATAACCTCTCTTGGACTGCTCTATGCTAAACCTCTTTAGCATCTTGTCTATGTATGTAGACTGAGTCCTCTTAGATCTATCTTTATAGATCCTTATCCCTAAAATATAAGTTGCTTCCCCAATGTCTTTCATAGAGAAGTTCTTAGCTAACCAAAATTTGACTGATTGCAAAGCTTAGACATCGTTTCCTATTAGCAAGATGTCATCTACATATAGTACAAGGAACACAATTGCACTCCCACTAGCCTTCTTATACACACACAACTCATCCAAATTTTGTGAGAAACCAATCTCTTTGGTTGTCTCATCAAATTAGATATTCCAACTCCTAGATGCTTGTTTCAACTATAAATGGATTTCTAAAACTTACATACCTTTTCTCCATTCATGGATATGAAACCATCAATTTGTGTCATATACACATCCTCGGTTAGGTTTACATTAAGGAAAATCATCTTCACATCCATTTTCCATATCTCATAATCATAATAAGCGGTAATGGCTAGGAGTAAGCATAGATACTAGGCTAAATGTTTCATCATAGTCAACACCTTTTCTTTGACGATAACCTTTAGCTATAAGCCTAGCTTGATAGGTAACTACATTACCCTCAATTTCAATTTTCTTCTTAAAAACCCATTTGCACCCTATGGGTTTTATCCCTCCAAGTAAGTCAACCAAAGTCCATACTTGGTTTTCATACATGGAATCTATTCCAGATTTCATAGGTTAAAGTCATTTTCCAGATTTTGGTCTCTTCAAAACCTCTTCATAAGTACTAGGCTCATCATCCTCTATGAGCAATACGTCGTTAAGTTCAATTATGAGAAATCCATATCTCTCGAGAACATGATGTATCCTATCTAACCTACGAGCTTCTTGTGTGTTGAAAGGTTGAACTATTGTTTCATCTTCATGAATAATAGTCTCGGTCCAAGTAGTTGATTTGCATTTAACTATAGGTAAAATGTCTAAGGAAGCTTTACATTGATCAAGAATATCTATAGTTAAATGGATTCACTCCCTCTTCTTTAAGAACTCTAGGTTTTTAGTGCATCAAACCTAAACCTTACTTCTCTTAGATTATGTCTCATATGCTTAAATTAATAGACATCATAACACCTTGTATCAAATATGTAATTATCGATTAAGCAAGCACCTAGTTTTGGTATGACTATTGGCATCCATCAGGTCATCCTTACCAAACCCTATATACCAATTATATTATGCATTAAATTCCAACTTGTACTAGGGTAAACAAGTTCATATTATAAACCATATGGATGATTCCTTCTCACTTTCAAGTTACTAACTACCCCTTATTCGGTTGCATGTCTACTTACTTCAAAAGTTAACTCTATAAGATGGTTATGTCATAACTCGGGCTCTTTAACCAATTCTTCCTACTTCAATCTATTGTCTTGTTCCCTTCCATTGGTTAATTGGTCTCACCTAGTCTAGTACTCCTTTAACCTCCCTAAAACAGTTTTTACTTTTTGGTTAGCAATTAAAGGAAGGTTTAGCACTAAGGAAAGGATTTTCTATAGATTATTCCCTAACCCAGGTTGTCGCCTATAAAATGGCCACCAAGATGATGTTAATCATTTGTTTTTTCAATGTAGATTTGTCCACCAGACGTGGGAAATGGTGCTCCATTTATGTGGACTTAATTATCAAACCTTAAATTAGAATCAAAAAGTTAGTTGGGCTTCCTTAGTTAGGCTAATAAAAGTAGAGTACAAACTCTTTCTTGGTGCCTTTAGTGGCTCAGTTTATGCTACTTAGAAGGAAAAAAAGGTTTTTAACAATAGAAAAAAGTTAAATTTAATGTTTATGAATATGCTTCTCTTTATTCCTAAGCGTAATTGCATTACTTATCTTACTAAAGTTTTACTTCAGTGTTAAGTCTTTCTTATCTTTCTTCCTAATAAAAAAATTCATATATAGTGAATAAGAAACAAATGGATGCGATTAAAGTTATAATAAGATAGTCTGATGTAAAAGAGTGATGATCATAGATTTATGCAAAAGATGGTGATTCATTTTATAGCGCTCAAAGTAAAAGTGAAAGTGACAAATTTATAGTAGGAAAAAGTGTAAATTTAAACCTAATGTTTTTTATTGAAATCAAAGTAAGAACCTAACCTTTTAGAGCTTATAAAATGAATCCTAACATTTACAAAATGTTCAAAATAAACCTTAAAAGAGCGATATTAGAATAAAGTTAATATTTTGTAAGTTATGAGTCACGTCAGCACTAATGTGACATAAACTTGTTATTTTTTTAATTAGAAATTAAGTTTCACTATGATTTTTGTTTATTTTGCTTAATTCTATTTAAGTTTTAATAAACATTAATTATGCTTATTTAACATGATTGAACTTTAATAATATGATTTAAAACCCCAAAAACCTAACCATTCAAAATTATCAAACTAATTTATCTCTTCCATTTCAAACATAAACAATCCTAATTCTTAAATTTTATTTATCTTTAATATGGAAATTGAGCAACGAATTCACCATCTTTGACTGAACGCTAATTGTGCTACATCTTTTTGCTTGATTCCATATTATTATGGGAAAAAACTTAAAACTCACTTTATTAAAAAGAGGATAAGGTAGAGAGTTATGTCTCTTAAGTCTAGGTTAGGGTTTACTTGGATCAAGATAAGAATGTTGTGTTTGAAGCTTATTATGATTTTATTTTAACTAAGGATCTTGTTACTTTTCAAGTTCAAAGGCTATTTGGTAGGCATGTTGAGGAAGTCTTAAAAGTTTCCTAATTTTATGGTGCTTTTTGAGTTGCATCATAATTTGACTCACTAATAATGGATTTTTGAATATGTTGAAGTTAATTGTTAAGGAAGGTTCTTGAAATGTTTTTGATGGTCGATAAATTAGTGGGCTTGATCAAATCACCAATTTTAATGAGGGTGGAAGTTAGTGTACGATAAATCGTACATATTTAGGATGATAAATTTAAAGGGAATTTATAAAAACAAGATATCAAGAAATACAAGAAATTTATTCTTCACAATATATAGGTCCTTCACATTATAAATCCATTGATATCATAACTTAAACAGTTTTATTTTATTCTTGTATCAACAATTAAAGAAATATTGGACTTTTTCAAATTTTAAGTTTCATGCAATTAAGAAAATAGGTTTAAAAAATTGTTGAATCTAAGTGTATTTATCACTTTAATGCTCCTAATTTAACAAATGTGGTCTTAATATATATAATAAAAGCAAGTTCTAGAATCATCCAATTATGCATGATAATATACACAAAAATAAAAGAGCTTAAATATTGATGAATTTGCTCTGAGGCTCAAAAGCTCACAAAAAGGGATCTTAAGTAAGTGAATAATATGTAATCTTCACTTAAATTAATTATCTCAGTTATTACTATCAATATAACTTATAAAAGCAAGTTTATTATAACTATCATCCTTTTATGTAGTAATTCAATTAAATAATAAATAATGATGCCAAGCATTTATGGACAGATTTTAACTTATTGAAGATATTAGTTAATAAAATTCAATAAAAAATTATGATAAGATTAAGAAAATTATATTCCTTTCCCCACACTTAAAATTTTACATTGTCCATAATGCACACGATATAAGCATATATAAACAAAAAGGAAGAAAGGGTTGGAATTTGGTACTTCCCTAAGCAATAAGAATTTCATATTCTAATTTCGATGAGCTTCCAACCGATATGAGATAAAATCATCCTTTCATAAATATAAACAAAAAGGGATAAAAATAAAAGAAAATAGAAATAAAAATAAAGAAACAAAATCCGAAATATGAAAATAGAGATAACATATAATAACATTAAACTAATGTTCAGACACAGTAAATAACAAAAGGAGAAAAACAAGAAAAATACAAAATAAAGAGAGAGAGAAAAAGAAAAGAGAAAATTAAAATTAAACAACTCCATCCTATTATGATTCTAGCCTGTTCGTTAATAGAGGGTCCTCGGGTTGTTGATCCTAGAAGGTGGAGGAGTAGGTGATGATTTACTTGCTCTAGATGATGGAAGTTGAAAAGTTATGTCAGATGGCTTGCCATCTATATCATAAGGTCCCTCATCCATCTAATAGAGGTCTTGAGCTGGCCTATTCACTTCGTGATCTCCACTTGTTATACCTCGATAGTTTGTTAAGTACCTAAAAGCTATCTTAACCATCTCTCTGGCTGAGCTATCTTCAGTTGATCCAGATGTGGTGTCCATACCCTAGGTACTCTCATACTATCCTCCTCCTGTACAGCTATTCTTGTCTAGGATGGCGATGAATGCAACTGCAGTGACTACTCCACTGTATATGGCTCCTCTCTACTTCCTCCCAATTCGACTAGCTCATCAGGAACTCCAATTTGCCTATACATATCATCCGTAAGTCCCCCCCATTTACTCACCATGTGTATATGCTTTGTTACATCTAGGTTAAGTGTTATCATAGTTCCCACTAGTCGCATCGCTGGTAGTTTGTTAAAGACCCTCATTCTTTATGCAAGTTACTGAACAAGTTTTATAACTACTAAAACTCTCAATATACAACAAATATACTCACTGTATTTTGTACTATAAGAGGTTATTATCCTAGAAATTTTATTTGAAATATATTTAAATAATAAAAAAAACGAAAAAATAAACAAATAAACAATGAGCTACCAATAAGGTTAGGGTTTTGATCAAGAAGAAATAATTAAGACTGCATTTTTTCCTTATTTTGTTTCCTTTAATGTTATTGTTCCAATTATATGGTTGATCCTAAATTTCCTAAAGTATTGATTACTCTCTCTCAATATCTAATCAGTGAGCCCTAATTGAATTTGAAATTTTCAGATTTTAATTTTTTAATTCACAAAACTATCCTTAATGTCTCCATTTAGATATGAAGCTATTTAATAGATAATTAATTTCTCAAACAAGATCTCTCTTTCAATGATTGTTAATTTGACAATTGCGGGTCTATTAAACTGCTAACTCTCATTGCACAATCTAACACTGATTACTTTTGACTTACTCTCTCGATTTATTGTCAAGTTTATAAATGAAAATTTATTAAAAGCTTCTAAGTATGTATTGAAATCAACAATAACCAAAGTCACAAAATAATTCCAGAATAAATCCTAATATGAAATTTTGAACTCATGAACATTTTTAACATCTTAGAATTCAAATTTACACATCAAGAATAATGAAAGAACTAAAGGAAAAGAAGAAAAACTCTATTGAAGCATTCATCTAGAAAGTTGGAATTCTTAGATGTTCCTGATCTCCCACTTTTGATTCACTTTTAACTATGGTCGTTGTTGTTGTTTATTGTGTTTCACATTCTTAAATATCGTTTTAGGGTTTTGGGGTAATGTCTAGGGTTTTACCACTTTGTTTGATTCCAAAAATAACCTCGAACTCTAAAATAAATGAAAAAATTTGCACCTGGAAACCTTCTATCACAATCTTGACATTAGAGTCACGATCGTCTGCTTGGTGTTATCTTTTCTTTCATGTTGTGGTCCTTGAAGCACAATCGTGATAGAGGCCATAAAGCCCCATACACGCCTATCATGATCTTTCTCCTTATACACAATCGTGACAACCTTTATGTAGCTTTTATCTTCCTTGTTCTTCAATTATCTGATTTCTAACACTTTCAAACAAATAAAACACCTATGAAATATAAACTTAATATTGAAATCATGCTCTAAACCACACAAATACTTATAATATAAACAAGCATTTACAATAACACAATTCTAAACCTATATATATGATAGTCTGTCGCTAACTACTAAATAATAAATTCCTAACTACCAAACTATGTAGTAAATGGCGAGCTAGGGAACCACAGAGAGCTGGGATGCAAATGCTATTTCAAATGTTGCAAACAAAAGAAAACAAAACACCCTAAAATGATGAAAACGAAACAGGTAATATGTAGTAAACATAAACAAAAAGACAAAGAAAATTTAGAAAAGACTAATAACAATGGTAAAGAAGTGGGTGGACACATCTTTAGGATTCCGTGATGTTCATTGATCCTTGAATCTAAATAAAAGTTACTCTCATCATGGTGTTAGCCTATGGACTCGATTAAGCTCTCAAAAATAGGCAAAACTAATAAGCTTTAGAAATGCCCTGATCTCCACTATAACCTAGAATAAGCTCTCTAAGTTCAATACCTAAGACGTATTAGGTATTAAGAAACAACTAACTTAGGCCACCTACTCATAAGCTTGGAAGGTGTAACCTGAAGGTATAGGATCCTAGATTACTTGATTAAGTATTCTAACAAATTCAATTAACCTATTACTACTTCCGAGAATCACTATAGACTATTACATATCACATGCTCAACCTAGCCTTCGGATTAGAAATTACCTAAAGGATGATCAAGCCTATAAGCAACTCTTAATTCATGACATTTATCCTAAATCTCAAACCAACCTAGACCTACAAGCATCAATTCAAGACAAGTTTAACTCCATTCTCACAATTTCCATCCCCTCATCCTTATAATATTTCCAAACCCTTAAGTAGTCTAGCCACACATGTTCATATTAAACAAAATGGACGCTAAATAAGCAAAACTCATACTTAATTAAATAAAACCAAGGATGGAAATTATAAACGAAGTAATTAAAAAACTAAAATTTTTATGCTAAAAAATACCTAATCATAACCCAAATTACAAAATCTAAACTAATTGCATCAAAATAGAAATTCCAGCATGTATAACTTGCACAAAACCTAAATTAATTGATCATGAACCTAAAAGCATGCATAAATCCTAACTATTAAGCACAATTTAATCAAAACCATCACAAATAGGCAAAAACTCATAACATAAACCATTAAACATTCAAATATCCAATAAATTCAGACCTGAAAAAGAACATAAATAAGCTTAAACAACCAGGATTAAAGCTAGAAAATTGTAGGAATAAACTTCCATTGATATAACATAAAGACTCCTTACAAAATTCATAAATTTCAACTATAAAATCCATCAAACATTCATTCTAAATATTTTAAAACATGTAACAATATGATTAGTACTAAGAAAGCTTTAAACTAATGGAATGAATATTAATAGATTTGGACTTATGAAAATAAAACATTGAAACTGAAAGAGAATAGCTAAGCGTATAGAAAGTAACGAATGAACAAATGACTATAGCTAAAAACCAATGAAAAAGCTAAGGAAAATGGAGTAAAAAAAAGTTGTAGCTGTCTCTATGGTGGAAAGCCTCTCCTAGAAAGTTAGCTCCAAGTCGTCACCTTGCTAAAAATTTGAAGCCTTCATAAACTTCTCTCTCCTCTCCTTTCTCTCTCTATTTAGGGTTTCCAAATGTAGGCTAATTGAAAAAAAAACTCCTTATAGGGTTACCTCATAATGCTTTTATAGTCTTTTCCAATTAAGGTAACCTTAGTTTCTTTCAGGGTCTGAAATGTATAAAATGTCCCGCGAAAACTCAAATATGGAAGCAAGCGGGCGTTTTTCTGTGTGCAGGCCACGATCCTAGCTTTTAGTGCACGATCTTGGCTAGTCTGTCTGTCTCAGTCACGATCGTGGCTGACTCCCCACGATCGTGGTCCTATGCTCGAGCTTCTATCACGATAGTGACTTGAAGACCATGATCGTGGGCTTGTGTTTTAGTTCAGACCTCCTCCGAAACTCCTCTGAATGCCCTGAAACATCAAAAAACTTATCATGATATCTTATATTGACAAACTTGGTCAAACTTCTTCCTTTTAACCCATACTTGTGTTCAATCCTTTAATCTATATGTAAACACAAAATGAACACAAATTGGGTATTTAACCCAGAATAAGATTAAAAAGACATTGAAATGCATAAGAAAGTATAAGATAAT
>JANTNU010454342.1:0-21218 GCA_024752395.1 Erythroxylum havanense
AATGAACCATCAGTCTATCACTCTAGATCTTTGTAGAGATTTTGACCATTTCTAGCATAATCAAATCATTAAACGGACCAATTCAACACCTTCCAGCATCCAATATATATGTGTCATTCGTTACGTAACACGATTCTATCTCCTTTGGTTCCTCCCTCCTTTCCCTACTACTGTTCCCGTGGGATGTAAACATTTAAGGGAGCTTGTATTTATATAAATACTTATACATACTAAAACAGAAAGAAGGTGAAGAGTATTCTTTTGTTACCTATGAATCACTTTTGACGTGATGTATCATACAAAACTCTTAATAATTTAATACTATACATCTTTTATATAGATAAAAGACTCTCTATTTGGTTGGCGCTTAAGAGTCAATTAAATGTAATTTAGATACTCATTTTATAACAATTATTCAATAAACCTATTATTCCACCATCTTTTCAATTTCTTACCATCATTCATCACGTTTAATTCGAAGTTTTGTTTAATAAAGTTCACTTTGCAATGTTATATTTCTATTTCCTTTTATGATTTATCAAAATAATTAATTTTAGTTTTTTATTTTCTTGTCTATGCTAAGAATTTTTCTACTTTATGGGAAATTTCATTGGCAAACTATTGGCTATACTTGTATATATGTAGCTAGCCATGTTGCCGTCACTTGAGAGCCTTTTCTAACCTTTAGAAAAAAGGCACTCATCAGTAAGCTCGTCCCTTAATTTCTTTCCTATTCAACTTTGAAGAGAATTCCTACTGTTAAGTAAGATTGTTTTCTTTTGATTCTAATTGTAGAATAAGATTTAATTTTTTTCTATGTTCTTTTATGATTGTTTTAAAAGAATTTCAGTCTTCTTGTTTTAATTAACTGTGAGAATATCGTGTCCATTCCTAATTAGGGGACACTTTGTTTCTATTTCTAAAACCTAGTTTTTCATTCACGAGGAAGGTCCTTATTATTGATTCAGTTATATGCAAGGATACTTTCTTCTGTATATTTCTTATCAGTAAGCCTTTAGATTGGTGAGAACAAATAAAGAGACTCATACTACTCTTTGACTTTGGAAGATACAGCCTCTTAAATAAAATAGATATTTGTTTTTCTCTATACTATAATAATTATTATAAATTATATTTAAAATCCTAAACATTTTGTAATACTATTAAAAATTTTCAAAATTTGAACTTGCTATAAGACTATCCTACTCTATAATTATTAGTGATAACCTTACTTGTAACGTAAGTAATATTCTTTGACACATAATAACTCTCTCTCTCTCTAATGTGGCTATCATATGATACGAAGGCCATTATCATCGGGAGGCAAATTATCATCAGTAGGCACTAAAAACGGCACCCGATATTTCAAAGAGAGAAGAATTTTTAGTCTATTAAAACTTGTTTAATCTTCACATTTTCGAGCTTATTCCAGTATCATAAGTTCGATTTGGTAAACATTTGCCGCTAGTCATGCATATGTAAATATAGCAATCACTATTCGATTAAATACGTGAGTTTCATATATAGGTGATATACAAATAAGATTCGACAAGTTTGATAATTCAAAACTTGTGGAATGCAATGAAAGCACCGTTATTAAGTGATCATTGTTAAGCATGTAGATATTTAAGTAATTTGATAATTTAGTTTAGCATAAACATTTATAATTATTATATTATTTTTTAATTTTTAAAAATATTAACGTGTAATATTTATTTATCATATAAACATTAATATATTTATATGGTAGATCACATTAACACTAGTTAAATATATAGTTAATGGCAAGCTAATTTTACAATATATTGAAATTTAGAGTAATTTACTACTAATTTTTAATAAATATAATAATTATTAAAACATTAGAAAAAATGTAAAATTTTAAAATAATTTACCCATAATGTTAACTATTACTAATCATACGTAATAATATCCCTTATTCTTCACCATGAGGAAGGTTCGTAACAGAGAAAGAGGTAATACAATAAGTTCTATATAATTCACCTTCCGATTGAAGTGGGAAGATCACAAGTAATGTCCTTAACATGATTAAGCTGAAAAGTACCGAATATATCATTCTGCCGATTTTTTGGTTAGCTAGTATTGATGCTTTTTTTTGGTTCATGTTCGGGGTGATGTGGCATTTTTTCATTTAATGTCCTTCTTCTTTATGTAATACTTATTTTTTTAACAAATGTACTAAATTTTAATTATAATTTTTAAGAATTTGAATTGTTCGTACTTTATTTGATAAGAGATTACTGTCCTAATTTTGAGGCAATGCATCCTTTCTATAATCAATCCAAAAGGGTAAATTAGCTGAAACATATATATTCATGACAATTAATAAAAACCGGAGAAAATATAGAAACTGCATGAAGTATAAAATAATTTATTAGCAAGAAAAAACAATAGCAATCATTGTGATTTTATTAATTATTGGCCGAGAATTTATGCTTTCACTAATCATCAACTTCTAACAAAAAAGCAAATTCAATGCAGGTTGCCCATTGACCGAGAAGTTGATTTCCGACGATTGGGTATTGACTTAAAGAAAAAGTACAAAACTCGTCCGTACATTCCAGATTATTCCTTCTGAAATAAACTTGACATTGATGCTTTGAGTATTAATAGTTCTTTTTAGAATTTAAAAGAATTGCATTAAAGAAATAAATAAGAGAGTTAAGTACATATTTAACAAAAGCAGTAAAACATGCTTACCTCCTCACGAAAAAAATAAATTTAAATGTTAAAACTAAACAACACTGAAAGTTAAATCAATTTGAAATGCAGAGAATTAAAGCTCGCAAATTAATATAGTTTAACAAATATAAACCATCAAATTTACTTTGAAGGTACTAACAAAAACTATCTATCAATACCTAACTTTTAGATTTCCCTTTCTACAAGCTTTTGATTATAATTTGCCAATCATATTTAATGGAACTTCACATGATCCATCACTAATCATTAGTTTGCAACGGATTTCCATTTTTTAATCATTTATCCACCATTCTTTTCATTTAGTTATTGACTAATTAGTTTGATTTATTAACTGAACAACTTGCGAGGAAGAAAATTATTGTAGTACAAGAATTAGATGTGAATGCTCAAATGTCACGCATTGCATCAATTTTGACTTGAGCTCTAAGTCTAATAAATTTCGTCTTACTTTGTATTTATGTGTTGGGCTTCAAGCAATATCTTTCACAAAATCTTCTAGTTCACTTGACAAAATGATGCATGGGAATTAGTGCCAAGACCATCGATACTAATGTAACTGGAACAAAATGTGTGTTTTGAAATAAGACATATGAAAATGGTAATGTACCTAGAAATAAAGCAAGATTAGTAACTCATGGATATTCTCAAGTTGAAGGAATAGACTTTGATGAAACTTTTGCAACGATGGCATGACTTGAGTCTATTAGACTATTACTGAGCATAGCATGTGTGAAGGGGTTTAAGATTTATCAAATGGATGTAAAAAGTACCTTTTTTAATGGAGTTATACAGGAAGAAGTGTATGTCGAGCAACCGAAATGATTTATTGATTCAGCTCATGCAAATCATGTTTTTAAACTAAAGAAAGCTCTTTACGGTCTTAAATAAATACTAAGGGCTTGGTACAAAAGGCTCACACAGTATCTTATTAAGCAAGAATATAAATGAGATAGTGTTGTCAAAACTTTGTTTACTAAAAAGTTCAAATATGATTTTGTAATTGCTCAGATCTACGTTGATGACATTGTATTTGGTGCTACATATCCAAATATGGTAGATGAATTTGTTAAGTTAATGACATCCAAATTTGAAACGAGTATGGTAGGTGAGCTGAATTTCTTTTTTGGTTTGCAAGTTAAACAAGTGAATAATGAAATTTTTAATTCGCAAACCAAATATGCCAACAATATAATAAAGAAGTTTAGTCTTAAGAGTGCTAGACATGCGAGAACACCTATGAGTGCCTCAATGAAACTAAACAGAGACAAGAATGGTAAAAGCGTTGATGTCAGTCTATATCGAAGCATGATTGGAAGTTTATTATATTTGACTACAAGTAGGTTAGATATCTGTTACAACATTGGCGTATGTGGTCCCTATCAAGCCAACCAAAAAGAACCACATCTAACAACGATTAAGAGGATTATCAAGTTTTTAAGCGGAATATCTAACTTTAGGATATGGTATATATCTAAGTCAATGTCTTATCTAGTTAGATATAATGATGCGGATTGGGATAAAAACTTAGACGATCAAAAAAGCACTTTAAGAGGTTATTTCTTCTTAGCAAACAATTTGATGTCTTGGAATAGTAAGAAGCAGAATTCAATTTCACTATCGACCACTGAGGTAGAATACATAGCTTCAGGTAGTTGTTGTTCACAACTTCTTTGGATGAAACAAATGTTAGGAGATTATAGGATTGATCAAAATGTGTTGACTATCTTATGTGATAACAAAAGTGTCATAGACATCTCTAAGAATCCAGTTCATCATTCAAGAACAAAATATATTGATCTCGGGTATCATTTTATTCGAGAGCTTATGGAAAACAAAATAGTCATCTTGTCACATATATCTACAAAAAAAAGCTGTTGGTCGATGTCCTTACGAAACCTCTTAATGAAAGTAAGGTTTGAACTTCTTCGAGGGGCCTTGGGATATTGCACTCTATATTATTGATGTATTAAAAAATTTTAAAAAGAAAAAGAAAAAGAAATGTAAAAATCATTTTTCATTCGAGGGATTAAAAATCCTTAAATGTTTTTCTTTATTTACCAACACTTCTCTCCCATCTCTCTATTTGTCCACTTCTAAGCCTCAAGACACTCCTATAGCTACGCTAGAGACATTCTCATTGTGGGCATCAGTTTTATGGTGGATTTAAAGAGGCATCACCACTAAAGCTTCATCTTCTTCTCATATGTGTTGTTTCTTAAGCTCTCAAGGCTCACACGAAAATGGGTTCAAGTTTCTTCCACCTTAAACTCACCTCCTATGTGCAATTTGTGAATCTCCATTGAAGACCTATATCTTCTATATACGATATTGTTTCATTTCACCTTAAGATTGATTCAATTTGATTGATTTTGGTTGGGATTTTGTTACTTTTCGAAAAATATGGAAAGAACAAGGAGAAGATATTCTCTTCAATGTCAGAAACAAATACAACTCCAACATATTGTTCCAGTTGATTAATGCTGAACCTGGCACCCGATAGGAGTTTTACCGGGGCTGGGTCATCTTCTGTAGCTCCTATTGACATTCTCGAAACTACCTCTGTTCGAGATAAAGTACCAAATCTACATTATGATGTTACTCAAATCATATTATCCATGGTTGAAGATTCTACTTCAGATTTCGATGAGCCTCTCGTAACATCTGTTCTACCAACTAAGCCTCTTATAGCTCCTCAGAAACGAACAAAGGTGTGGTGTTGGAAAACAATCCGACCACCTTGATGTAACTCTTCTATCTGCCTGATAGTGGATGATGTAATTTCCTTCAAGTTCTACTCTTCTGCGGCCGAGCAAAATGGATGACTCTCAATGCTATTGGACTTGTTCTCGATCATCCAATCAACTTAGAGGAGTTTCAACAACATGGTCTGAACACTTTACTATCACAGCAATCTTTACTACAAACTTCACTGCTTCCAAAGTACTATGATTCAGATCTAGTAAAAGACTTGTATTGCAGTTTATCTTGTGATATTCTGAATGAGAAAGCTATCAATTATAGACCAATATATGTGCAGGGTCGGATAGTTTTTTTTGGTGTTGCTCATTTAAATCTGTTTCCAGGATTTGATAATTTGATTGGTGATCTCCTTTATGATGATGATTGAAATGTGTCAAATGACTTAATTGTTGTGGTACTGACTGGTGGAAAATTAACTGCATAGTCTCTAGCTTTATTCTTTGTTCTTCAATGCTTACTCAAAAGTATTTTGTACTTTTTAAATTAGTTGTACTTTTAAAATTAGTTGTGGTCAATGCGATCGATACTAGGATGCGATTCGATCTTCGACCCCTCATCATTGAAGCTATGTTGGCCATTGAGAGTAAGCCACATTCTTATTATACTTTCTATGCTTATTCTCACAATTTTATATGCCAACAAATAGAGTCGAGTATACTTGAGGTGGTGGCCTTGATGAATATCTCTCCAAGGATTTTTCGTCAATCATTAGTAGTGGATTTTTTGTATACCAGATTTGGTCCCTCGGATACCTCAGGAATGACTTCTGTTAATCCTCATGCAACTCTCTTTACTAAAATTGAGAGCATTGAAGGTACCATTTAAGTAGCTACTGATGCTCTTCACCACTTAAAGTAGCAAGTTCAACATTTTTTTCGGTGTTTTGAATTCGTCCTTTTGGCATATATTGTCTCAAAGGGGGATAATTAAGATAAGACTTGACTACTTGACTGAAGTTGTATTTTTTAAATCTTCTATGATTTGTTGTTTATGCCTAACTTTTGCTTATGTTGTTGAATCTTAAATTAAGGGGGAGCATTGTGGATTCAATATTTATATGTCCAATTACATTATTTAAGGGGAGATTAAGAGTTGTGGCAAAAATGTCATAAAGGGGGAGATTGTTAAGATATTTTATATATATCTTATTATTTAGTTTTGACATCTTATTTATTAATTGGACATATAAGATATTAATTAGAATGGCATTCAAAAAGATGTGGTTGTTAAACTTATATCTGTGAAAGAATCCTTGAAGTCTATTATCTGACAAATTTATATTGATATGTGTACTGCTAGATTTTGTAGATAGCATATAAGGGGAATTTGTTTTGCATGTTGGTTAAGGGCTCTTGCTGGTGAGTATCGTGTATGTCTCCAATGATGGCATAGGGGAATCCTGTGTGTGTTGCATAAACTGTGTAGTGGGTGTTAATTGAATTATGGAAAAACATAGCTAAATTGTGCATGTGTTCTGGGTTATGCCCCATATAGTTTAATTGAAGTTGTTAAAGCTGGAAAATTTGTGTGAGTGAAGAACCTTGGGATTCTTATTTTGATATTAAATCATTGGAATAACATATTGTTGGGAGTCACTTATGTTGAACATTCATCTATCGAAGTGGCTTTCGACCATGGACATGGATATCATACCATTTTAGTTGGTACTGGCTGGAAGGTATCGTACCGGCCAATAATTGAAATGGTACAGGTAACCATCAGTACCGTCCAAAAATACTAGTCAGTACCGGTTCATACTGGCCCGTATCGTAAAATTTTTAATACCAAGGATCTAAATGCAAATTTGAAAAATTTTTAACCCTAAAAATTCCTAACCCCCGAGGCCCTGACTTTCACCATGATTCCTCCTCTCCCTTTTCTATCATCTCTGTGCCGCGCCGTCTTCTCCTCCTCGCCACCTGCCGCCTTTGCTCTTCTCACTGTCGTCGTCGCCTGCCTCCTCCTCCACGCTCGCCTCCTTTGCTCTTCGGCTCTTCCAACTCTTCCTCCCTTGGTCATTCTCCCTTCTGTTCGAAGCTTTGTCGTTCCTCCACGTAGACCAGACGCCACTGGAGATGGATCGACCCTCTGACCCGTGATAAAACCCGAAGACCCGCTAAGACTCGAAGTTGGTTTTATGAATTTTTTTTATTTCTAAAAATTTCATGCTTAATTAAATTTTTTGTTGTGTTGGATACTTGGATAGTTGGATTGTGAATTTGTGATGGATTTAGTTGGATGATGATGGTGTTGGAGACTTGGATGGTGTTTTTTGTGTTGTTGGCTTGTTGCGTGATCTGGGTTTGAAATTTTGGTTGGATCATGGATGATGCATGGTGTTGGTTGGATGATGCACTGTGTATGAAATTATTTGGTTGGAGAGTTGGAGTTAGAAATGTGATATGAAATTTTGAATCTGAATTGAATTGGCTATGTTTTATTGTGTATTTGAATTCTGAAATCTGAAATAAATGTCATTTGTGTTATTTTGGTTCATGGATGTTTGGTTTGCAATTTGGTTTGATCAAGATAAAGTTGCAAATTATAAATTAAGTGTATAAATTTATAACATAATGAAACATGTGTTACCTTGAAAGTTGACCAGAAAAAATTGTAATTTAAGACACAAAATTAGAATATAATGAAAAATCCTTTTTAAATCAACAAATTTAGAAATTGAACTTGCATTGATTCGGTACTTCGATTGGCAATATAAAAGGACTATTGTTAAGAGTTAAGATCCTTAGAATCAAATTGAAAATTTTGTAACTCTTAATTTGAAAATTATGATACTATAAATAACATACATATAATTTTTGTACTCTCACAT
Source organism: Erythroxylum havanense (assembly GCA_024752395.1). NCBI lineage: Eukaryota > Viridiplantae > Streptophyta > Magnoliopsida > Malpighiales > Erythroxylaceae > Erythroxylum > Erythroxylum havanense. The sequence continues at coordinate 8,315 of JANTNU010454342.1, forward strand.
GATTTTTATCAAATTAAATATTGGTTTTATAATAAAATGAAATTGTTGATGATGTATGTTTTGTAATTATACATGAACAATTTTTATCAAATTGTTGATGTATGTTTTATGATAGCTGGAAATTAGAAATTATTAGAAATTGATAAAAATAAAAATTGTTGATGTATGTTTTATGATTGTGGGAAATTGGAATTTGTTGGAAATGGAATTTGTTGATGTATGTTTTATGATTGTTGGAAATTCAAAATTTTTAGAAATTGATAAAAATGAAAATTATTGATATATGTTTTGTGATTGCTGGAAATTGAAAATTGATAAAAATATAAATTATTTATGTATGTTTTGTGATTGTTGGAAATTGTCAGAAATTGATAAAAATGGAAGTTTTTAATGTATATTTTGTGATTGTGTGGAATTGGAAATTGATAAAAATGGAAATTGTTGATGTATGTTTTGTAATTATTGGAAATTGGAAATTGTTAGAAATTGATAAAAATGGAAGTTGTTAATGTATGTTTTGTGATTGTGTGAAATTGGAAATTGTTAGAAATTAATAAAAATGGAATTTGTTGATATATATTTTGTGATTGTTGGAAATTAAAAATTGTTAGAAATTGATAAAAATGGAAATTATTTATGTATGTTTTGTGATTGTTAGGATTGGAAATTGTTGGTTATTATTGGAATGGAAATGAAATTATGAATGTTTTGTGATTGTTGGAATTGGAAATAGTTAGGAATGGAAAAATAATAATGAAGGTTTTGTGATTGTTAGAATTGGAAATTGTTGGAAATGGAAGGAAATGGAAATGACATTATGATTGTTTTGTAATTGTTGAAATTGAAATTGTTGGAGTATGTTTTGTGTTACTTATTATATATGTTGAATGTTTTGAATTGTTAACTTTTGACTTATATAAAATGAATTATATTATATAAGATGGATATGCATATTGTCATTGTGTACTGAAATTATGTATTATTTGTTTTTGTATACAGATAAATAGAAGAAAGTTTAAATTCTCCCGATCAACATACTTCAGGAAGATACAGTGATCCAGCTTGGGCTCACGCTGGTACAGTTCTCGGTCAAAAGAATCATACTATTTGCTTATTTTGTAACAAGCATTTGAAAGGTGGAGGAATTACCCGATTGAAAAGGCATTTACCTGGGGTTAAAGGAGATGTAGAAGCATGTAAAAAAGTAAGTTATGAGGTGAAGTGACAGATGAAAACATTGCTTGATGAACATCAATTTGAGAAAGATAAAAGGGAAAGATTGAATTTTGAAATTGGCAGTGAAAGTTTGTTTTTTAGTTTCCGTGGTGATTATGGAAATGTTGAAGGTTGAAGTGGTAATGGTAGTGGTACGGGTACTGGTAATGTTCTATCTCAACCTCAAGATCATTAAGAATCTGATGTGAGGAAGAGAAGAAGGCAGGTGATTAATTTCTTTGCACCACGAGCAACTCCTGGAATCCAACCTTTAATTTGTAGTGCAATGCAATCAAGAGATGCGACTCACAATGTCAATATGGCAGTAACTAGATGGTGGTATGATATAGGTTCATCATTCAATACTTCTCAGTCTTATTATTATCAACCTATGATAGATGCAATAGCCTCTTATGGTCTAGGATACAAAGGGTCATCAATTGATGACTTAAGAAGTAAACTTTCGAGTTGTGCTGTTTTCGAAATTAGAACTTATTTGTTTGAAAGAAGAGTGAGTTGGGGTACTTATGGATGTCAAATTATGTGTGATGGTTGGACAAACAGGAGACAGGAGCCTATTATAATTTTTTTGGTTTATTCTTCAAATGGCTCTATATTTTTTAAATCTATTAATGCATCTGGCCATATTAGAAATGTTGAGATTTTGTTTGGGATGTTTGATGAAGTTGTAAATGAAGTAGGGCCGAAAAATATTGTTCAGTTTATTACTAACAATGATTCTGCTTATAAGGCAGTAGGGAAAAGGTTGCAGAATACCTATAATTCATTTTTTGGACTCCTTGTATTGGACATTGCATTGACTTAATGCTGGAGAATATAGGAGATCCTAGGTATTTTCCTATTATTGATGAGACTATGTAGAAGGCTAAAAAGGTGACAAAATTAATTTATAATCGTGCAAGGATTTTGAATTTGATGAGAAGAGAATTTACTAATGGTAGAAATTTGTGTCGCCCTGTAGTGATAAGATTTGCAACAAATTTCTTATCACTTCAGTCTTTTGTTACGATGAAGAAAGAGTTAAGGCAAATATTTACAAGTGATAAGTAGGTTGCATATTAGCATGCTAGGTCTAATGTTGAAATGGAGGTTTGTAGTATTATACTAGAAGGTAGAGAATTTTGGTCGCAATGTCAATTTATTATCTGAGTTTGTGAGTCTTTGGTGAGGGTGCTTCGGTTGTCTGATAGTGAAATTATATTATTGTAATATTTTTAATACTTTGTATTATTTTTAATTTTATAATTGTATGATGATGATTGTCTTTATTTATATTAATTGTGGTTATTATTTATATGTGAAATATTTAAAAATTATTGTTATTTCATATTAATTTTCATTATTATTTATTATTAAGATTTTTGAAAACATGGTTGATGTAAACAATAAACTAGTAAAGTATGCAGTATAACTGTACAATATACTAATATGGATTATTTTGTAAATTTTAAAAATTTTAAGGATTATTTCATAAATTTAAAAATTACTCGAAACGGTACCTAGTACCGACCGATACCGGTACAGTTCCTTTCCAAAACTCAATCCGGTACCAAACCCAGTACGGTATTCATAACTTTGCTTTCGACTGGAAGATATTTGAGCAATGTATGCACATTCTATTATGTGTCGTTTGTTAATTGAGCAGTTGTGATCTAGTTCTGAAGCTGACATAAATCAGTCCAAATAATGGACAATCATTTAGATGTATTTCAGGAAGCTGAAACTACAAGGAAGTCCTTCTTTTATCTCAAGTATATCATTGTTTTGTTCTTAGTTGATTGATTACTTGAGTTATTTTTAAATTATCTTTTACTAAAAGTTGTTTAGAAAAATCCTCTAACGAGGTTAATACGAGTTGGTCGTGTTATTAGGTGTGAAAATCTTTCACGAGAAATGAGGTTGGTGAGGGCCCCGAAAACGTAGGCAAGGTGTGCCTAACTGCGTTACCAAATTTTTGGTGCTTTTTATTACTTCGTTTTTTATTGCTTTTGTTTTCATTTGTGTTAGAAACTTCCACGGTAAAATTGGAAAGTTTACGAAACTAATACTATGAGATCCTACATTAGTTGGAGAGGAGAATGAAGTACATCTTATAACGGTACGGATACCTCTCCTTTACAGATGCGTTTTTTATGTCCTAATGCACCGGATCCCATCAGAACTCTAAGGTTAAATGTGCTAGGGCAAGAATAGTTCTAGGATGGGTGACCTCCTGGGAAGTTCTCGAGAAAAGCAAAATAGTGAGGGCTTAGCTAGGCAAAGGCCCAAAACGAACAATATCTATGAGCAAATGATCTGGGTTGTTACAATTACCCCTTCGATTTTTCAACCTCTGTAATAGTAAGAGTTCCTAGCAAACTCAATGCATAGAAGTTTCCCTCGAACCCAATGGCATTTGTGGACTGCATAAATTGATACATTTATGAGGATTTTGAATAATAAGGATCAGAGATAATGTAGTCTTGTTTGATCCAACTACCTTTGACTCCATGACCAACTTAATAGAATGCAAAAGCTGGGTTACTTACACCTGTCAAAACCATCATTAGATAACCATCATTGTTCAAAGGTGATAAAGACAGAACCGCACATACAAACATATACTTTGAATCCTAGGATGGGATACACCACCCTCTTCTTCTAAGTGTAACACATAATGGGATCTTAGTTACACATCCCAGATCAAACATAAAAGGGACATAAATGAAGAAATACGGAAAATACCTGATTTCAGTTCCATAACTTCAAACGAGCTTTTTAAAGTTGAAACGAGCGTGAATCTATTTCTGCCTTCACAAGAACTAATCATCGAGATGCGTTAAAGATTTTGTACAGTTTTCTTAAAGTGTGAACCTTTGAATGGGTCAGAGTAATTTTATGTTCACGAATGATATAAGCAACTGCAAGAGATCTTAAACTTTTTATATAACATCCATATTGGGCTTCTCTATCATAGGCCTGATATGGGTCCCGTATACATTGATTAGGATCCATTTTTCTCCTAGATTTCAGCACATTGACTTAGATCATTTATTAAGCCACTTTATTATCTTTATCCGGATCAGATTACATAACTTAATCGATAAGTTATTAAAAACAGATAAACTGTAATTACTCATTGTCCAACCTTATGGAAAATGTCAAAAATATCGAACATTGTCCCCCTTGGACAATAATTAATTATGGTATTAACTCAAGTTTAAAACAATTTATAAACTCAGTTAAGCTACACTACTGTATTAGTCGACTAGGTTTAAAAACAAAAAATTTGATCTAAAGATAATAAAAGTCCATGATTCCATCCTATAAGGCTTTCAATACAAAAAAAAATCAATTACATGTGCCATATAAAAAAACTAAGTAATAATAGTGGAAACGGGATAAAATAATAAGCAAAAGGTAATAAAGAAAGATGATTAAGAAGAAGATCAGTTCCTATATACTTTAAACCAAATAGCTGATGTACTTTTAGTTCCCAACCTTCAATTTTTGGTCAATTGATCAATAAAGGATATGAATGAACTTTGCTAATGGTGAATGAGTGATAATTGATATTAATGGAGCTCAAATTGATGCATGAGAACATGCATGAAGAACAAATTTTTTTGTTGTTGACTAGAATGTTAAAAAAAGTCATTTGAAGATAATACTTTTATATATGTTGCTAAGTTGCCTATGTTAATTAACAAATTAGTAATATAACATAACATAATGGGACACGTTTGTTTTGATGCATTTAAAATTATGAATGGCAATGATGTTGTTCAAGATCTTTCCAAAGTGATTAAATGTAAAGAAATTTGTCAATCACATCAGCTTAGTAGGCAAGCAAGATTTTCTTTTACAAACTTCTTGGAGAGCAAAGTAAACGTTGAAACTTCTTCACTTTGATGTATGTTAACCTATGAGTGAGGTTTCCCTAAATGAGAGCAGATTCTTTGTGTTATTTATGTATGAATATAGAAGATATAGTTGGATTGCATTGTTGAAATAAAGGTTAAAGTGCTTATTAAATTTTAAAAAGTTAAAGTAAGACTATAAAAAGAAATAGGGGTTTCACTTATTGATAACCTTATATACTTTTTTAACAAAATGGAGTAATAGAGAAGAATATTATAATCATTGTGAGAGTGACAAGGGAGCATAATGGTTAAAAAGGTAATACGTAAGAAGTTTTTTATTAAAAGAGAGAATATTTTAGTATATTAGCTATATATGCTACCCACCAAAACACTCAAAGGTAGAACACCATATTTGATAGTTTAGTAAATATAGTGAATGGTGATAATATTGTGGAGATGACTCTTAACCACTTCTTGAGGGGGAAGAAGTTCTAGATAAGGGTTAAGATGAACTTGACATGAGATTTCAATTAGGGGAATAAAAACCTTTATTGAAATTTACAAATGAGCATAATTAGTAGATGTTACCCTAACTATATTCAATAAGGCAACAACCAAGAAGGGATGAGTTACATCTATGAAATGGGAAATTTTTATGATAAATAAGAGTGAAACAACACCATAGCAGTAAAACAACATTAGCTCAAAGACAAAACGTAACTTAAAATTGAAAGACATCGTATTGAGTTGTCCTATCCTTTGACTTCCATATTCAATCATTTGGTATAAAGAAATTATGTTTCTTTATACAAAGACATTTATATTGTGCATAAAATAGGAGCTTCGGAATCTATGAAACACAAGTGTAAATGAAGAACTTACAGGAACTCGATTTGGGTATTTCTTGATGCTCTTGTTAGATTCTTATAGTTGTTCACTTACATCATAACCATAGACATCGTTTAATGTAAACAAATATATATGATTTTTAACATCAACTGTCTTATTGCCAAAGAAATTAGCAGAAAACAATAAAAGCAACAAAATTGGACATGTAAGGCCAAATAAAATTGAAAGACTGTCGTTGTAATAGAAGACATGTTCACAAAGAAAATCATCAAAGTAGTTCTGTGGTGCACCAATAACAAAAGAACACGCCTTAATCATACTTAACCACCAATTAGTTCTAGATTAGTATATTCACATATGGAATTCAACATAAATATATATGCACATATATAATGTGTTCTAGAACAGTACATTCAGATGAACATAAACAAGAGTGACTTCCAGGGAATGGTGGTTCTAATTCAAACACAATTTAGTTATTAATCTTATAACCTTTTTATGATTGTAAAGCCCTGCATTATAAATAGCACATATGCATACTTGAAGCACAACAAGTACCAAATTCAACCAATAGCTATTAGTTATTGCAAAAGCAATCTAAAAAATGCACATTCAAGTTTATATCGTTCCCTGTACAATATGTCTGACCACTTCCTTTGTTAATCATTATAAGGTAAGTATTTTCTTATTGTAACATAAAGAGTAATTTTCAATTTCATGTGGTTCATAGTTTCCAGGTGCTATGAACATAGTGAACTATGGTTGGTCTTAATGATCATGTATTTTACATCTTCAAAGCATGATTGCTGAAAAAAAAATTGTCTTGTCACTAACTAAAATGTCTTTTAATTTTGTTTCCACAAGCAACAAACACTACTAGCTCAACTGATAGGTTTATGCCTCTCGAGATACCAAACCAAGTGTATGTTTAAGTTTCTGTCGTATCCTCAACAACTCAGGTTCTACAGGATCCAATAGGTTCTACAGGATCTAATGTCAATCACCCTACTTCAAACTTTCAATCACCCTACGGTTTGGGATGAACACTTCCTATCCAATATCGTTAGCTACATGCCTATCCATATGGAGTTATCACCACAGCCTCAACTCATTTGTAGTGTATATCTGTACACAACTAGTAAAGTGGTTGGCTACATAATTATGAATATTATGTTAATAATAAAATAAGAATGATATAATGATTTGCTTGCATCATTGATTTATTTACTTTTGAGTGATAACATGAAACTACTTTATATACTCAATGCTTTTTGAGCTCATCAACAAAATCAACTCAAGAAAGTATTTAAAAATTTTCCTGAGTGGTATTCAGCAACACTTCTATTGTTGTAGATTTGTCAGGTTTATCTAAGAGAACCAACACCTTAGGTGCTTAGAAGATCATTTGAGCAGATTTTCCCATTGGGAAATTGAAGACGCCAAAGCATGATTTTAGAGCAATCCTCAGGTTTATGTTTGGTAACAAGATTTTACTGGAGTCGTGAAATAGGGTGTTACCCAAAGATTTTAGTGGGAAAAAGGGAAAAAGAAAACCAACGATAAGTGTGGGGATGCATATGGCGATTTGAGCCTTTCTGACGAGTTTCTATTTTGTTAGTATGCTTTTATACTATGTGCATATGGGTAAAGAATCTATGAGAGTATATGGGAAGAATCTATATGACTTTGTGTGCAATTTCAAATTAATTGGCAAGAGAACAAATCTAGGATGTTAACATTCATTATTTCAGGAAATTAAATCTCAAAAACAAAATCGATTCATTTCTACGTATCTCGGAAATAGAAGTGTGAGAAGTTGGTGGCGAAAGGTTACAGACAAAAAATAAGGAGTTGATTTTGATGAAACTTTTTCGTCAGTAGCAATGTTTAAATCCATAAGGATTTTACTGGCTATAGCTGCATACCATGATTATGACAATATCACAGAAACAGAAACATAAGTGTGAGAGATGTTCTTATTGGTTTATGGTAGTCGATACTTCGATGATAGAACTGTAGCATGTGGTGAGTGAAATGAAAAATAGTATCATTGCATGTAGTCAGTGTTAGTACGTAGAGGAAACCTTATTACGTACCCCAGGATCACGTGAAGGGATCAAAAACGAAGGTAATGCAGAATACCTGGATTCGGTTCCTTCTCGGATTCCGATGCCGATTTGGAACTTCAAACGTCTCCGAATCTCCTGGGTCCTTTAGTGGAAAGCGCTCACCAATTCACGGGCTAGGCCTTTCTACAGTTTCCTCAGCGTTCCGAGCTTCCTTAACAGGCCAGGAATCTTATACTTGTGAACGTTCTTTTTATGCTTTTGACTAACTGCAGGAGACCTAACCTATATATATAGCTTCCATATCGGGCTTCCCCATCACAAGGCCGATATAGACCCGGTCCACACTGATCGGGACCCATTTTTCATCCGAACTTCGACCCATTAATTTAGATCATTTATTGGTCCACTTTATTATCTTTATCCGGATCAAATGGCGCAACTTAACTGATAATTTATTTAAAAACTAAAATTACAATTAATATTAGTCCAACTTCAGAGACATTAACAAAATTGCCCTTTGGGGCAAAAATGTCTAACAGTCAGAGCTAGTCGAAGGAGGAGAGCTTAACTACAAGAGTTACGGGCAAAACATGCACAAAAAATATAGAGCAATGACTCTCATTTCTCTAGGTTACAAGAGAAATTGAGTAATGACTAAAAATGAGGAATTAAAATATAAGATATCCAATCATAGTTCCTTACCAAACGTTGCTTTTCATTTCATATTCATTCCTCTTTCCTCATACCCACTAAGCAAGCACAACCTTAGATCAGTTGTTGAATCTCTTTATTATTTTTATCTAAATCAAGTTGTATAACTAAACCGATAAGTTATTAAAAACCGATAAACTGCAATTACTCGTTATCCAATCCTATAGAAAATGCCAAAATTACCCAGCACTTAGTGCCTCCCATAGAATATAATCTGGCTTATATTTTTAACGTGCAATCCCATGTTATTAGGTTGATGAGTTGCTGAGGAAGATGAGGCCACGACTTGGGATCGCCTACTTCTGTGTGAGTCAATGGAACTCGTTTCTTGCTTTTCCCCTGACCCTGATCCTTTCGATCCATTGCTGCAAGAGGAAATAAGAGGCGCAGTGGCTTGTGGGGGACGTCTTTTCGAGAAGGGTCTGATAAACAGTTTCAAGCGTGGCCTCTAAGGACTTTAAGAAGTAAAAACTAGACAACCTTGTACAGCAAAACACACACCATTCCAATCTGACAAGGGTGAGACCTTGGAGGACAAGCTTTCCTACCCAATAAACTATAAACAAATCAAAAGCTGTGGTTTGTTTAATGCAAAAAATGTAACATAGTTGAACAGATGGAATCATGAAATAGCGTGACTTTCTTATGGAAACAGATTGGGTTGAGCTCAAGCTTCGATATTGAGACTAATAAATCCAACATAACGTCGCCATTGCATGAAATCCTTGGATTGGACAATAATCATTTATTCGGGCCAGCCTAAAGCTATCTTGAATGGGCTTCATTCCAGAGAATTAACTTTTTCCGTAGATATTAATTAGCGTATTTTTTTTGCACGTCTTAAATGGACTTTAACAAAATTATGCACTAGATCTATAAGCCATTAAATGGAATATTCAACATTTAGTTTTGATTTACTTCATCACAAATTTCAACATTGTTATTAATAATTAATAATTTAATCGTTGGTTTGGCAGATTTCGGAAGGCGTTAAATGAATTATGAAGGATAATATACTTTTGTTCATAGAGTTCATATGTATTAATTTGTAATGAAATATATATATATATATATTGGCCTTAGATTATGATAGATTGAGACACCAGAAAAGCTAAAATGAAAGAGGAGAAAAACAAGAAAACATCTGGCCCTCAGGTTCTTCTTCGTGGTTTCGCTCCGTTCTCCTTTGGAATCATCTGTACTACTACAACTCAACGAACGGACAGAACCGGCGACCTCTCATTAATTCTTACGAATTACGACCATGTAGGTATATCTCTTTCACTTGTCCTAATTAACGACAGCGACCATGGCTGTTACAATCAAAGCAAATTAACAATGACATTTCACCATCAGTTCATTGTTTTAGTCTTTCAGATGATTCTCTTCATCTTTTCTCGCATCTATAGAAGGGGAAAGAGAACATCCATGCGAACAAAAATAGGAAGGGACTGTGAAGAGAGAGGGAATTGGAGACGCGGTTTCAGTTGCTGCATGCAAGAAGAGACAAGGAGCCACGCGACAAAGACAGAGAAGGAAGAATAAACATAAAATGCATGCCGATGGCAGAAACAGTTAAAATCAGCCGCGTGAAACAAACGAATTAGAAACAATTCAACAAAGACACCGAGAAATACAAAGAGAGCTCAATGCTCTATCTCTTAATTATTTAAATACCTACTAATCTTTGTTACTTTTATAACACATACAGTGCCTTAGTTACATATCCCAAATCGAACGTGAAAGGGCAAAAAGTAAAGAAATGCAGAAATACCTGATTTTTGGTTTCTATAACTTTAATCGAGCTTTCCGAAGTCGAAACAAGCGCGAATCTACTACCATCTTCTCGAGAACTCTTCTCTGAGACACGAGAAAGGTTTTTCTACAGTTTTCTCAAAACTTAAGCTCTCTTAGTGGGTCAGAGAATCCTTATACTTACGATTGATTATATGAGCAACTACATGAGACCTTAACTTTTATATATAGCTTCCATATTAGGTTTCCCCATCACAAGGCCGATATGGGTTCAGTCCACACTAATTGGGATCTATCTTTCACATAAATTTTGATTTATTAATTTAGATGATTTATTGGATAATTTTATTATCTTTATTTGAATCAAATTATGTAACTTAATCGATAATTTATTGAAAAACCAAAAAATACAATTAATAGTTGTCCAACTTTATAAGAAAGGATAAAATTGTTCAACATTCTCCCCTTTGGTCAAGCATTAATTGCAATTTTGACTTTAGTTTAAAAGCAGTTTTAAAAACTCGGTTAAGTCACGCTACTGAGTTAGTTGACTAGGTTTAAAAACAAACATTTGATCCAAAGATAACGAAAGTCCATCATTCTGTCTTGCAAGGCTTTCAATACTAAAAAATATCGAATGCATGTGTTATATGCGACACAGATTTAATACAATCACGAATATCTAATATCTCACTGACATAAATAGAAAAATGGAGTATGGCAAACTAAGATGATATCTTTATGATATAAATTATATCATCTTCATTTGTAAGTCTTAATTTCTCCAACTTTATGCTAAGCCACATATGCTAAACTGCATTAGAAATATATTGTTTTCTCTCACCAAATGCTAAACAACATTAGAGAAAACTTGTTTTCTCTCACCAAATGCCAAACTGCATTACAGAAAATATTTATGTTCTTCAACTGAAGGCTAAATTGCATTAAAGAACACCTTTATATTCTCCAACTGATTGCTAAATTGCATTAGAGAACCTTTATGAAATTAAAAACTTATATCCCGCTATGTCATGTCAAATTTATGGATATCCTTATTAAAACTGTACATAGGCTCAAGGTCAATTTGTTTATATATCCAATGACCTTTAAATACTTAAGATCGACACAAATCTTAAGATTTTCCTACGTATTATAACAATGTATGATAACACGTATTATTGAGGATAAACAATGATCATCTCTATTGATGAACCAACATACTGTCATAATACCTCAAATGTATAAATCTACATGGAACAAACATAATGATCCCCTAATTAATAGTGTCCAAGGATTTCAAAACACCCATATTGTATACTTGTGTCACAAACACAAGTGGACGAAATCCTTTGATTAAAGGATCGACTAACATTTCCTTAATCCTTAAATGCTCCAAATCTTAATGTCACCTTTTTGTATCAACACCTTTATGAACAAATAATTGACTTTTAAATGCTAAGATCCTGTGATATTCTTCGTTGTTATTAAACAACATAGCAAGAAGATTACCACAATACAACCAAATAGGCTTAGCCACAAAATCAACCACAGACAACTTAGAAATCAAGTTTATGAGCTAAACCATCTGTAAAGCAGCCCCATAGCATGCACTCTACATGCATAGTCAAGGAAATTACCTATGTCTACTTGTCACACTTCCACAACATTGTATCATCTGCAAACTTAAACTTGTAACCTTAAGTGGACTTTCGATCATTCGGATATATAGCTAAATTTGAATATGAATTCTCTACGAGGTATGGTCTGTTGACTGCGCTATATGTCAATATGTAATCCTTAATTCCTTTAAGTATCTAAATACTCGCTAGACTGTATTTCAATGGTCTACACTTGGATTAACTAGATATTAACCAAACAGTGAAATGGTGAATGCAATGTCCTGCCTATTATATAGCTGAGCATACATCAGGCTATCAACCGTACTAATATACGAAACATCCCTCATAACCTCTGTCTTTACTTTATTCTTTGGATACTGTGCTAAAGATTATCTCTCACTAGGAGAGATAGGGGCTACGACAGGTTTACTTTTAACCATATTAAACCTTTGTAACACATACTCAAATGTATGCATTTTATGAGAGGTCTGATGAGTGTTGAGATATGTCCGGTGAATATGAATACCTAGGACAGAAGATGCTACACCAAGGTCCTTCATGTCAAAGTCCTTGATAAAAAGTTGCTTAACCTCATACAACATAGTCAAGTAATTTGACGTGAGCAATATATCATCCACATGTAGTAATATGAAGATAAATTTGCCACCCTAACCTCATAATACAAGCATCTTTTGAACTTTATTTTTCATGAAGCTGAAAAAGGTCCCAACCTCATAAAATGTAAGGTATCATTTTTGAGAGGTTTGATATAAATCATATGTTGATCTGGATAATGCATAAACTATGTCGGTTCCATCTAGAT
>JANTNU010455115.1:0-11642 GCA_024752395.1 Erythroxylum havanense
TCAAGCTCTCCAAGGACAAAGGTAAGAGCTAGCACTCTTTAATTTGTTCTAGCTATTCTCGGGTCAAAGGGTTTGCCCCGGTTAGGTTCTCCGATCTCTGTATGGATACCGTTAGAGACGGTCTCCTTTGGCCGTTATGGTTTGAGTTTGTTATATAGACATATGGATCCTGGCTTTCGGGAAGGTCCCAGAATAAAATTTTTTGTTTTCCGCACCGTGGACATGTGATGCTCACACCGGAATTTTCCTACACATAACCCCTATCACTAATGGAGAGTTATAGGAAGTTAATGGTCATGAATAATATTCATCAATGGAAGTTAAGGTAATGGAGAGTTATAGGAAGTTAATGGTCATGAATAACATGCATTAATGGAAGTTATGGGAAGTTAATGACCGTAAATAGCATGTATTAATGGAAGTTTGGGAAGTTAATGACCATGAATAGCATGCACTAATAGAAGTTTGGGAACTTAATGGCCAAATTGGCAGCAAACATCATTTGTTTCTAATCCATTATATGCAACGTTTTCTACCACGATCACATCATGATACAATCCCAAAACACTCTCTCATGTCTTGAATCACCATTCAAGACCATTTTACTCATCCTTCAGATCTCCTATATGTGTGACCCATTAGGTTCCTGCTCATGTTGGCCATTTGAATTATCATTTAATTTAAGTAAGTTAAGAGAGGTATCTAGCAACATGTCATGACCTCCAATTGATCGAAAAGTCAGTGGTTTGACTACGAGCAGTATTGACATGCAATTCATCCTTTCACCATCTATACCCCACTCGGTTTAGAGTATGGTCAAAGTGTCAACTCCTACTATACTGACTACATCACATCTAGTCTAAGTGATATTAGATCTTGTCCTAAGGATCTCATTACTCTATTTATCATTTAAGACTCTTTTTATGAAACATATCTACTCAAGCCAGAGACTCCCGAGTAATGACCCCAATAAGAGGTCGTGGGTATCATCTCCTTTTATTAGGAGTGGTGAATCCTTTATTAGCTACTCAATTACTTCTAAATACCTCAAGTTGTACCTAGTTAACACCTATGAGTAACTCCTAAAAGCCACCAATGAATGAAGTCAAAGCATAGTGTCAATATTTGAGATATTCTTGAGCACCTCAAATCAAAGAATACTTGTATTATTGCTATGATGAGACTATCCATACGATTGTCTCATAGTAGGTCAATCCAATGTACTTACTACCCTTAGTAAGCATCTACATGTTAACACTAAACAACTCCTATCTACTGCTTTAAGATCTACTGCTTGATCTAATCAAGGAGTATAACATATGCTAGTCTATCCGGATTAATGATGTCCTATCTCGTTAATCCTATGATTCGGAAAACTTTATATACTAACATAATTACACATGATATGAATTTCATTATCATGATCTCATCATGACTGCCTTAGAGCACTTCTCTAGTAGATAGTATTTACAGATTGTAAGAGGAAAAAAGGAAGGCCTAAAAAGAATTAGAGGGAAGTGATCAACAATGATATGATTTTGTTGGAACTTAACAAGGATATGGCCCAAAATATATTAGGATACGAATAAAAAATCTCTTATAGAGAGGTCATTTTGGTTCTTTTAGGTATTTGATACATTTTCTTTCTAGTTGTTCATTTTATAGTTTTTTATACGTAATATTTACCTCTTAGTTATTTAGTTTAAATAACTTTTTTACTTAACCTAATTACGTTCTTGATATGGCTTATTTAATTTATTATTGTACTTTTCTTTTTCTAGTTTGTGTATTAACTTAATTATTTTATCTATTATTATTAATCTTTACTAGGTTCTATATGTGCAATATTTGTATATTTTTATTTATATGCATTTATTTATATTTTTGTGTTATCATTATTTTACATTACATGTGAACCTATCAAAAACAACCTCTTTATTAGGTAGGAGTAAGGCTGTATATTATTGGACCTCTCCAGCTCCGACTTTTTAGCATGACTCTCATTGGTGCTATTGTTGTTGTTTCAAATTAACAAACTTTTTAATAAGGTTATGTTTTCATTAAATACATATCGTATTAGCGATGATGTGATAACTCATTTTTTATTTTATTCTCTATATAAATTCTATAATGGTAAATGAATTTTATTTAACATTATAGGACTTATTTTCATTAAATATAAATTATTATTAAATTAATTAATAGTAATTAATCATATTAAAGCATAATAACGTTTATGTCCAACCAATCTTTGTCTTTATCATAACTGTGATGACTCTTAAATAAACTCTAATAATCCACTGTATAGCCACTAACCACTGTCTGTATATCACTTGTAACTAACATTACCATCAAATAGATCACAAATTAGGGTGATGAATTATTAGTGATGGAAATAGGTTAGGCCGAGCCCATTGAACAAATCACCAATTAGGATGGCGAATGATTAGGGATGGTTTGGGTTTGGGCAGGATCGCAATTGGTAGGAATGGGCCTAGTCCTACCTAGACCTGAGCCTGGGTTGATCCTTTCTACAATTTAATAATTTGCTAATAGATTTTGTGTCGCTTGATAAGAATTACAAGTTTTATCTGGCTTTTCATGTATGTTTAGTTTAAGACTATTGTTTTGTTAATGCTTAAACATACTTGAGTTGGTTCATTTCCAATCCCCTTCAAAAAGATTTTAAATTTATGAGAATAACTATGAACTTACCTATATTTTAACGTAAATATGAAGATTAAAAATATGTTTTCTATCCACTCTTTATATTATTTGTAAAATGAGTCAATTTTGGTTGGACTGCAATTTATTCATATGACAGTTAGTAGCTTAGTTCAATCAAGGTCAAACTATGACACATTTATAGCGTGGAACTATCAATAATTTGGAACCTTACTGTTTCCACCTTAGTCAAATGGATGCACAAATCCACAATAATTGAAACACACCTGAATTTCAACAATTTTATGCCACTTTCTTGATTAGTTTATGTAGTCTGTTATTAGCATTAACTACACCCGTCTATGTTGTTCACCAAACATACATTTGGAAAGGATGCCTGTTAACTAATAAGAATGTAGGGAATTGATAAGAAGCAAAATTCCTAGAGTAGTTTAGTATAAAATACTCGGGAGTAAATGCTTATTGCCTAAAACCTCATTCCTACTATGACTGACCATCAAAAATTGGTTGAACACCATTAATATGTATGCCTTTAAATAGAATTTGTCCCTTATGTTTAGAATTGAAAGAAACTCAAGATCATTTGTTTTTTGAGTGCAGCTTTGCAACTAGCATCTAGGATGTGGTGAAAGGGATGTGCATGTGGAACTTTGCAGAGAACTCGTTCTCAGAGACTATCCAATGGCTTTCAAATCAACCTACATTACCAAGAACTACTCTTTAAGTATATACAATTGCACTAGGACCAGTGTGCAAACAATCTCGTTGGAAAGGACCTTTCGGAGATTTAAAAATAAAGCTACTTCTTTGAATGAAGTAATATCAAAAGTGGCTTACAGTTTAAGGGAGTTGATTTTACTTAGGGATATAGCAAAAAATTAGATCCTATTATGGTCTCATCTTGGAGAATTTAATCCTCAACATTCTTCAATATACTGTTCTTGTATAAGGTTGTAGTAAGATTTGAACTGTATTAGAAGGGTATTCTCCTTTGGTCTTTGGTAACACTCACATTTCTATGGATTAAATTAATATCTTTAATTTTTTTCAGAAAAAACTCCACACCTGTCTATCTACCATCGACACAAGGATTCAAGCTGATAGGACTTGGGTGCAATAAGGCATAGAGAGTGGAATAATAGCAATTAATCCTATAAAACAACTCCTACCTAAGTCAGATGTGAAATATACACACAACAAGGGGCGAATCATAGCTGTTTAATATTAACTTTGAAGGTCTTCAGAAATATATGTTCTTTTTTTTAATACAATGAAAATCTAAACACAGTTAATCTAACTCTTGCAAAACTTGACGGTACTCAATTCCTTACCTGTCCCGTTGGATGAGATCCTGGATTGGCAAAGGGGGCTCCTGAAGGATATGGAATCTTGGACAGGTCCTGACTACAACTGCTGTCAAATGGTCAATGTACTGATTTCCCTCCTGGTGTACGTGTTGGATTCTCACCTCCCAATCGTGTTGGAACAATCCTCGTATACCTGCCAATAAAAAGTTATTTAAATCAGTCTCGGTAATGGGAGTTAAAAGCAAGTTAATGAATTCTAGGGCGTCCGCTTCTAAGATGACCCTACGATAATCATAATTCCAAACGAGTGTGAGGCCCGAGTGGACGCCCCAGAGCTCTACTATAATAGACGAGCTGCTACCAATGTGCTGAAGAAAGCCTCTGCATCACTTTCCATGATTGTCACGAATTAGACCCTTAGTTGTAGCTATACCTGATCTCGGATTACAAGATCCATCCATCTTGAGTTTGAACCAGGCTGCTGGTGGTCTGGTCCATCTTACTCGACTACCTAATGGGAGGCTAAGATTCGGATCCACGCATCTTTCCACTTCTCTCACTCATTCTATCCACTCAACGTAAGCCATAACAATTTTCGTTCCGTCTTCCGACCAAACAAAATCCTTGTTGAAAAGAATTTTGTTCCTACACGTCCAAAGCATCCAGCAGGCAACCACAAATACCATGGCCTATTTCCCTTGCAACTCCTGGGAGTGCTTTAGTAGATTGGTTCTCACCCAATTCTCCTCAACTTGATGGAAAAAATCTAAATCAATGACGTCTGAAGGAAATTTTCTCCAAAAGGCTAGTACTCTCGAATAGTCCTAAAGGACATGTAAAGTGGACTCTTCCTGGCAACAAGTATGACAACTGCTATCGGATGCAATGTGCCGCATCACCCTTTAGAGCGAGAAAGTTCTAGTGCGAGAAAGTTCTAGTGCGAGATAAGGTGGCGCGTATTAAGTTTTCTTAATATTCATTGACCATAGTAGGCTCTTTACAGTAGCGATAGTTTCAGGGGATTTGTGGTTGGTGCTCAACACGTTTGCAACGGCCATGGTGACCCTCGACCCTGAGGGCAACCAACTGAAAAGGAACTGAATGAGAAAACATGACAATGATATGCAAGCTTCCCTAATGTTGTCGCATGCCGCCCATAGATGTCGTATAAAGTTGTAGTAGCACGGAATAGAGTCGAGCTTGATGGGGTGGATGACATGCTCTGGCCAGGAGAAGACACGATAGCGATAGAGGAGGGAGATATAGTGTGCATCACTAGAGACCAGGCAGACAACATCCAACTATCTCAGACGTTTAAAGAAAAATTAGACAATCAGTGGGTGAAAGCGGTAGTGGTGCAGCTCCTAGTTGGAGGATCAAATACCAAGCGTTGAGCACTCGACTGCGGGCTTTATGGAAGCCCCTCGGATCCATCAAAATCGTTGATCTGGAATAAAAATTTTAACTAGTTCGATTCTTGGAGGAATCTAATTACGACCATGCATTAACCGATGGCCCTTGGTTAATCTATGGGCAAGCACTGGCAGTCTAAAGATGGCTACCATCCTTTTGTCCAAAGCAGGGGAGGATCGCTCTAGTCGTCACCTAGATCCGCTTCTCGGACTTACCGATCACTCATTATCATCCCAGTATCCTCACAGTATTTGGGAACTTAGTAGGTCAGATGGTGAAGATTGATGAGGTCACATTACAAGCCTACAAAGGATGGTACGTAAGAATAGCCATGGATATAAATCTCACCCAACCTTTAAAAACACTGGTGGAGCTACATGGAGAGTTGATCCACGTTATGTATAAGGGACTCCCTCAACTTTGTTACTCTTGCGGGAAGGTTAGTCATTCGACCACCGGTTGTCCTCAACGCCAATGAGATCTTTCCCAAACCCTAGCACCGAACGAAGGCAACACTTCTGTGGAGACAATAACAACCGTGCCTGCAGCGTCGACTGTATCAGTATATGAAGGAGGAACCATGGGAATTAATAAAGCAGTAGTCCAGCCTTCGGTAAGCTCCAACTATGGCCCATGGGTGTACGTTCAACGAAAGCAGCGATCCACACCACAACGACTACAACACTTCAATCTTCCCTCCAAATCACATCAGCCAAACTTGGGAAGAAGCACCGAATCTGCTCCAAGGAACGACTCTAGATTTGCTACTCTGACAGTTACAGACATGATGGAGACCATGGAGGATGTATCTGCTGAGGCTACTCCACAACACTCCTTAATAGGGACAGGCCCACGTCTCCCTTTAATGACAATTATTGGGCCCAACAAGCCCTTTATTGTTGGACACATTTTTAAGGCAAATGGGCCTAACCCAAACGCCAGGAAAGGGATCAAGGGCCTACGAGGAAGCCATAAGCCTATACTCAACGGTGAAAGCTCTCGAGGTACTCCTATCCCGACCCCAAGCCCAGGAAGTAAAATCCAAATTCAACCTACCTCTTTGGTCAAAAAAATGGCTATTGTTATCCCCTCACACACGGAAATGATATGTGATCAACAGATGTTAAGGGATCGGGAGGTGGAGGCGGAAGCGCGAATACAAGATATGGACGGGGTTGAGACACCTGAGGCTCTTCCTTGCCTAGGGGAGAATACCATCCTACCATCTGCCGATCCCCTCGATATAGCAAGAAAGGTCGATCTTTCTTAAGTCCTTCACCCGGGTAGGAGTAACGAAGAGCTAGATCTGTAGCAAATGCAGACTGAAAGTCAAGAAGCATGGGAGGTACCAAATCTAGTTAACCTTTTTATTATGTCAATTTTGATTTGGAATTGCCAAGGAGTAGGGGGTCTAGATTCCGGTGCATCCTGCGAAATTACATTAGCCACTATAATATAGGTATTCTAGTTTCACTAGAAACCAGAATCAGTGGGAATAGGGCACTAGACGTGATTCGGACTTTAGGTTTTGATTTTTCTTTCCGAGTGGAAGCTGTAGGATTCGTAGGTGGGATTTGGATTCTGTTGGACCCCGCTTGCTTCCGAAGCCCAACTCTTTTGCGAAATCATGAAACTTGAGCTTGCTATGATATCACAACTGTTGATCCCGTTCCTGAAGCCCAACATTCGGGGACACGAACCTTGAGTTTTATTTCCTGAAGGGTCATTTACTGTCATTCCACAATGGTGTTAAGTGCACACTAAACAATCACCAAAATCATAAGTTGACTTCTTCAAAGAAATTGTAGGTTTAAGTCTCTAATTTTCTTTGAAGCAAGAATCACCTCAATCGGACAACTCAAGATATGCTTAAAAAGCCTAAGTGTGCTCATAACCCAAACATGCCTTCCTAACCTACCTCTCACTTACTTTCATTAAAACTCTCTCAAATCAACTCCAAATGGTACCAATTTTTATGGAGAGAAAGATATATATCTTAGGAATCCATTGGTCTAAGAATCATTTCAATTAGAGGTCGAATGAGAGAGTTATGCCCAAAAGAGTAAAACATGTTTACACCCGAAATTAATAGGATTCAAAAATTGGAAAACCTAAAGAACCCAAAGCATGAAATTGATCTTAGAGTCTCTAAACCCATTCATTTCCTAAGCTCTTTGAACCAAAAACTCTTCAAAAATCCAAAACATTGAAAATCACTTACCTTGAATCTTCACCCAACCTAAGGTTTCTTGGCTCAAATGAAAGCTTGAACCTTACTTTCTGGGATGAAGAAGGAGAAAGGAAACTCATAGGGCTAGAGTTACTTCAGATGACAGTGGGCAAGGTTAATTTGATTAAGCAACAAATTAAGGCAGCTCAGGATAGAATGAAGAGCTACACTGATGCGCATCGGAAGGAGATGGAGTATGAGGTCGGTGACAAGGTGTTTCTTAAGACGTCTCCTTGGAAAGGAGTTATGAGGTTTGGCAAGAAGGGTAAGTTAAGTCCAAGATATGTGAGTCCCTATGAGATTTTAGAGAGGATAGGACCGCTAGCCTATAGGTTGGCGTTACCACTAGAATTGTCACAGATATATGACATTTTTCATGTGTCCATGTTGAGGAGGTATAGATCGGATCCTTCCCATATCATTTAGACCACTAAGGTTCAGTTAAGTGATAATTTGAGTTATGAGGAGACTCCAGTGGAGATCTTAGATACTAAGGAGAAGGTCCTAAGAAACAGGACTGTTCAACTAGTCAAAGTCTTGTGGAGAAATCATTCAGTTGAAGAGGCTACATGGGAGCCCTTGGAAGCCATGAAGGAAAAGTATCCGCATCTCTTCAATGACTCAGGTAAGAATTTCGTCCGAAATTCTTTAAGGGGTGGAGAAATATTGGCTCCTGAATTTTTTTATTTATTTGATTAAGCATGATTAGATGATTTTTGGGGTCTTGCAAGATTTATGTGTATTGGGATTAATTAGCATGTTAGCATTAATGAGAGTATGTGACTCGGTTGAGAAGGTGCATTTTGGCCCGACAATGTCCGTTAAACGGACATTCATGGGTTAGCTTTAGTAAATCGTGATTTTTGACCATTTTAGAGACATCATCTGACATTGTGGTCTTCATGAAAGTTGTAGATCTAGAAGTATTTTTTCCATTGATATAAACATGAAATCAATCAGACATTTTTAGTGAAAGTTATGACAATCGCGCCAAGATAGGTACAAATTGATTGAGGGTATGAACATGTTAGATTCTTTTGATCATAACTCCCTCGTCTGGCCTCTAAATGAAGTGATTATTGAAGAGATAGATTCCTAAGCCATGTATTTATCTATCCATGAAAATTGGGATCTTTTGGAGTTGATTTGAAAATTTTTGATTGTAAGAAAGAGAGAGGTCAGTTTAGAGAGCATGATTGAGGTATAAACACACTTTGAAATGTTAAGCATATCTTGAGCCATATAGCTCTAATTGAGGTGATTCTTGCTTCAAAAAAAAAATAGAGCCTTAAAGCTATTATTTCTTTGAAGAAGCCAAATTGAAATTCTTGTTTGAAGATTTCCAAATTCTGTTCACAAATAACAGAAATGAGTTCAAGTATAGTGACTGGTTTGTATGGGTACGCCATTGAACAATTTGTGAGGAAATTATTAGGATTTTATGAGAATGAAGATGAACCAATGATGGTCAAGTTTCATGATCCGAAGTTGGGTTCCGCAAGTGGGGTCCAGCAGTTGTAGTATCAGAGAAATCTCAAGTTTCATGACTTTGCAAGAGTTGGATTCCGGAAACAAGCAGGATCCAACATGAGCTGTATCAGAGCAAGCATTGGACTTTGCAAGCAGGACCCAACATGAGAAATATCAGAGCAAGTGTTGGACTCCGCAAGTAGGACCCAACAGATTCTCTAGAAGGGGAACTTTCACCTCTCCATAGTTTTAACCCACTGGCAATTTATCCATACCACGGTAAATTATGAGGATTACTCGTTTGATTTTACCGCGGTTTATGCTAGCCCTCAGCTCTCCTCTCAAAATATCTCTAGCCAGCTCTGGAATGGATAGGTAGATCTCAAAATTGACCTTGGATGGTAGGTGGGGATTTTAATGCTAAACTGGAATTAGCAGACAAGCGAGGGGGAGCTATCGCAATGAGGGTCGTGAACAACAACTTTCAGGATTGGGTGCATGCAAGTGACCTTCATGATCTGGGATATGTTGGATCCAGGTTTACGTGGCAGCGGGGCATAGTTCAAGCTTGATTGGATTGGGTTTTCACTTCGTGAACCTGGCTGCATTCCTTCCCCTAAGCGTTCAATCATCATTTGCCTTTCCTAGGATCTGACCGTTAGTCCATGTGGATTCATCTTCATCACTCAGCTTCTCGTCAATCGGGGCCATCGGGGTTTCATTTTCAAAATGCCTAGTTCACTCACCGGGGCTTTGATGAGTTTGTAACTAAACATTGGCTTTCAGAAGAAGAAACGATGAGTAAATCGTTAGCGCAATTTTCTCAACGCCTCACTCAATGGAATCACTCTAAGTTTGGTAATATATTCTATCGCAAGAAAAGACTGCTTGCTAGATTTTAGGGCATTCAAAAAGCTATACAAGATGATAATCTAGATTCCTCGATAGCCTTGGAGGATCAGTTAAGTGGGGAACTGATACAAGTTTTTAGTGAGGAAGAAATCTTTTGGCATCAGAAAGCTCGGTGTGAATGGATTTCGAAAGGGGTCAAACAAAAAATATTATCATACCCTCACGATGGCTAAAAGAAGGGAAATGAAGATAGAGCGACTCAAGGACTCACTGGGGGAAATAGTTTCCAACCCGTGGCAACTGCACAAATTAGCTTGAGACTACTTCGTCAATCTGTTTACGAGTGAGGAAGTCCATCTAGTCCATATTAGGACCACAGGAGCCTTCCCTTCACTTTTATAAGGAACTCTTCGGGATTTAGTCACCCCCATACAGGAAAACGAAATTAAACGTGCAAATTTTGATATGAACCTGAATAAAGTACCCGGGTGGATAGGTTCAATGCTTTTTTCTTTCAGAAGCAATGGGAGAGGGTTGGTCTTAAAGTGACGAAATACATCAAATTGTTGTTCAAACAGGAACATTGGGAAAGGGATTTAAACCAAACACTCCTTGTCCTAATCCCCAAAAATCCTTCCCCAAGGAGTATTGATCATTTTCACCCAATAAGCCTCTGCAATGTCCTCTACAAAATTATCTCAAAAGTCATCGTGAGCAGGCTTAAACCCTACTTAGACCATCTAGTGAGGGAGAATCAATGTAGTTTTATTTCGGGGTGGAAAATCACTGATAATATCATTATTGTTCAGGAAGTTATTCATTCGATGCGACGAAAGAAAGGACGGACTGGCTTTTTGGCGATCAAAGTGGATTTAGAAAAAGCTTATAACCGTCTTTGTTAGAAATTTATCCACAACAATCTTGAAGATATTAGTCTTTCAGATTCACTAATCTGGGTCATCATGCAGTGTGTTACGACGATGACTATGCAGGTAGTTTGGCAGGTTTCGATCTCGGATACTATTAGCCCCTCCTGCGGGAGTCGACAATGTGACGCTCTCTCACCATATCTATTTTTCCTTTGCATGGAATGTTTAGGACATCTTATCTGTAGAGAAGTGGGTCAAGGTAGATGGAAATCGATAAAATTGAGCCCTACATCCTTCGTTATCCCACCTATTGCTGGACTCCGCTTCTGGAGCCCAGCATTCAGAGACAAATTAACAGTCAAAACTCATTGGAATTTTTTTATAAACAATTAACGCATATGCAAAAAATCGATAATAAAATCGACTCGATTTATTTTAAACAATTTTTGTCACAAAGATGCAAACATTATTGAATGCATTAGAGTTTCAGTAATTACTTAGGCCCACCACAGAACACAAAGTTTTCAAAACGTCTTTACATTTCAAAAACCACCCCTTTGGCTTATTACAAGATACAAAATACAAAATACAAAATACACACGATACAATTTGAATGCTTATGCTTAAAATGATTCTAAATTTCAAAATTTCCTGAACTAACTTCACTGCAAAAGTCTCTAACTATCTTGGCATTCCAATACCTTGTAAGGATCGTTAATATTCTCTTTCTGCTCCTGAGAAGGGAAGCGTGAGGTGAGCTACACAGCTCAGTGACTAATATATTTATAGTCATTGGCAATTGACCAAAGTCAAGCA
>JANTNU010455213.1:0-11641 GCA_024752395.1 Erythroxylum havanense
GCTTTTTATTGTGAATAAAATCTCACTCCAAGTTCCAAAGCTCTCTTCACGATGACACCTATTTTCTCCTTGCTCTCAATAGTTTCTTCATGCTCCTCTCATCTTTTAGTTGTTCACGCCCCCCTCTCATGTTCAGCTCATCTTCCCTTTTTTTAACGCACCGTCCATTCTTCTTCTTTTGTACTGTAGATTGATTGGACAATTAAGTTTTAAACCATCAGCTGCTCTCTCCACGTGAAGCTCTCTCTCCACTGCGTTTTGGTGTCCCTCACGCTGGTGTCTTCTGCGTGCCCCAGCTGTCCCACGTCTGGCTTCAAAACGACTTCTCTAGCTGCTGTTTTATTTGTTTTCTCTTTAAACGCTGCTCCTCTCCTCCACCCAACAGTTCACGCTTAGCTCTTCATCACTCCCTTTTATTTTCTTCTTCACGCCCATTCCTTGCTTCACGCACAGCCCATGCCTCCTCAACTCTCCACCAGACCACGCACCAGCTCTCTTCTGTTTTTACGTGTGTTGTCTGCTGTTGCTCCATGCTTGATGCATTGCCAAGGTGGGTCTCTCCTCCCAGCAGCTCACGTCTTCGTTGGTGGTGTCTGCTTGGTGCGTTGCCCTCCACGTGAAGCTCTCCAGCGTGCTGCCTCTCCACTGCTCTGCTGTCCCAGCTTCAAGCCATCACCTTCCTGCTGTGTTTCACGCCAGCTACCTCTTGGATTTTTCTCCTATGTAATGCGTGAGTAGTTGGTTTGCATGGGCTTCCTTCCTTGATGTCCCAATTTCTTCATGTGCTGCAACTGGTGCTGAATTTGGTGGCTGCTGAGTTGTTTTCTTATTGCTCACGTGGACATGTATTAATACTTTGCTTTTGTTTTCTGACAGTGAAAAAAAAAAAAGCTTCTCCTTGTCTTCTTCTTCTTCAACGTTGGTGGGTTTCTCCTCTAGCTGTACACATCTCCAGCTTTTATTTAACTCCTCAACTGATGTGCGTGGTGGGGTCTTTATTTCGACGTTATTTGTTCTAAGCTCCACGTCCCTTCTTTCTTATTTTCATAGCTACTTAATTAGCCAACAGCCCCCTTGTGCCTGGATGTTGCGCCACTTTAATTTGCTGATTCGAAGTCCTCTTTTTTTTTGTGGCTGTAGCTAATTGATCAGACAATTAAAATATCTCCAGCTTCCACTTCAAATTACACTCTAAATTGCGTCACTTTGTATTTCGTCACCTAAAACATGCAAAAACATAAATTACTATGTAAACACAAGCAGAACATCACAAAATTCTAACAAAAGATCATAAAACACAAAGAATAAACATAACAAAAATGCAAATTATCATACTCGTGTCAAGAATTATGCTTTCCACTGCTTCTGCTGCCTAAAAAAAATTGTCAAATATATATATGAGTTATTGTAACAATAAACAATAAACGAGAAAGTATATAAAAATTATTGATAACGAAGCAAAATGTTAAATATCTTTAAATTTTTACTTTATTATTAAAATAAATTAAAAATTATAAGAGATTATTAATAATAAAAAATAATATTAAATATCTCTAAAATCTTACCTTGTTCTCCACAAATACTTCATAAATATCTTTAGGATCCCATAACCTACTACATTGACTTTGATACTTAGCTTCTTAACGAACCATCTCCTTTCCCATTTCTTGTAACAAATCATGCATTATTAATTTGTCTCCACAAACAATCACAAGGCACTTGTCTACAAGACCATTAATTAAAATATCCGCAACAAATCCACAACTTTCGAGTACTCCCTTCACCACATTTGCTTTATCCCATTTGAAGAAGCATGCAATGTCAAGAAAGACGTCTTTTTCCATCTTTTTTAAGCCATTGTAACTAATTTGTAACACTCTTTGAATACTCTTATCCAAAACTTTTGACAATTGATTCAATACACTTTCCCACTCTTTTTTCTTTTTTCCAATTAGTGAGGAGCCTAAAACCTTTAAAGTCAAAGGATTGCCTCGTGCATATTTAATGATTGAATTTGACAAGGACACATAATCATCTCTCGGATATTTTTGCTTGAAGGCACTCTTCATGAAAAGTTGAAAGGCTTCATCATCATTTAATAGTTCAACTCTATATATAAAATCAGCCCTTCCTTCAAATACTTGCTTATTTCTACTAGTGATGAGAATCATACTTCCCGAACGGAACCAACATGGATCTCCAATCAAAGACTCTATTTGAAGTGGATCATCCACATCATCAAGAACAATTAACATCTTCTTGCGACCAAGTCTTGTCTTAAGAAATGGTCTAGGTCCAGCACTGAACATATATTTCACTAGATTTTTCTCTCCCAATGCTTTTGAAACAAGTTCTTCCTGTAATTTTATCAAGTTGCCTGCTTCTGCTTGTTGCCTCAAGTTATGTACCAAGCAACAATCTTGAAATTGATAAGACATCATATTACATATAACTTCGGCTACAGTGGTTTTACCACCACCGCCCATCCCCCAAATTCCTAAAAGACAAACTTCCAATGGCTTAATAGTGAGTACCTTCTTGGTCGGGTCAGTCATCCTAGGCCCAGGTCCAACCTTAGGATGACGTGTAGGCCGATCGGCTCATTCCCATGAGGTTGAGTCAAACATGACCGAGATGTTGAATTAAACACGTCAGGTATTTATCTGTTGACAACTTTCTCTTCGTTGATGGTTTGAAGTATAGCTTGTTGAGTGTGAGTCAGCTATGTGACAAGGGTTACAAAGTTATTTTTTATGCATCTCATAGTGCAATTGTCGATATTCATAATGATAATACTGTGCTTGTTGGTCCTAGAAATCAAAATATATATTGTGTTTAACTAGAAGACGGGTCCTCACAAAGTGTTAAGTGTTTTGTTTCTCTAGAAAATGATTTGTTTATCTGGCATAGAAGATTTAGACATGCCAGAATGAGCATTATATCAAAATTGTCCAAAAAAGAGTTAGTAAGAGGACTACCGACCTTAAAGTTCGAAAGCAATCAGGTTTTTTAAACTTGTTTAAAAGGTAAATAAGTCAGAAGCAGCTTTCCTCCTAAAAATATTGGGTCTACTAGCCATCTAGAACTTGTACATATGGATTATGTACTATGCATGTTCAACGACAATCCTGGATATATTTCCATTATTCTCATCACATCATGACTCATTTATCAAAACTCACATAAATCTAATTTGTACTTAGGTCTACACCTTAATAAAACAAATTTATTATAAGTTCATAACTCATTCAATCATTCCAACTTTTTTTTCTAAAAACATATTTTAGGGTTCATTTTGCATGGTCATTAAGACAAGTGTGACCATACAAAATGAAGTATTTAGGCAACACTTTCTTTTTAAAAGATGTTCACATATTTTTAAGTTTTTAATGACACCAAGTTATCACAATTTGGTTCAGTATTCTGCAAGTTATACACAAAATATTTCAGACTGTACTCAAACTGCAACAATACTCTGTACTCAATTTCAAGCTAAATTTTGAAACTCTTAGAGACAAGATTAAAATTTTTTGTAACCATATGTCTCTAGTTTAATCTAAACTTAAAATCATCCCATTTGGATATGTACAGATCAAAATATGACTAAAATGTTGATGTATATCCAGTGGAAACATTACAACTAACATATTCCAGCCATTCTCTTTTAATTTTTCATATTTTTAACTCCTACATTTTACATCTAACACAGTTTGTACATAGATCATCCTTTCCACTTCGTTTCCTCTTCATTCTTACTTCCATTTCAGCTCAATTTGAATCAAAAAGAAATCATATTCTTTGTTTGATCATAACACCAATAACAGTACATCTACATATATATATATATATATATATATTCATCACCAACTTTCTGCACATGCTCAACTCTAATCTCACATTCATTTACCTTAATTCTTCCCATTTCAAGACACCATATTACTTACTCATCTTTACAAGAACTTATGAAATATCGATCATCATAAACAAAAAAACAAGACATCAATGTGTTCATTTCTTTACCTACGTTCTAACATATATAAAACATCATTTTATGATCACTTATCCTCTAACTATCATCGTACATGTTTCATTCAACAAATCATGAAGAACAATGTACAACTTGATAAAACTCCAAGTTTCTTCAAAAGTCACGTAAACCCTAACTTTCCATGGGTCACACGATCATCAACATGGAGGTGGGTAGATTAGGTTTTTAGTAACAAGATGAAGAGATAGAGATAGCAAAGATCTTGAAGAAACAAAGTGAAGGAAAGCAAGAACCCAACGTGATGAGGGTGAGAGTGAGAAGATTATGAGTGAAGAAAATAAAAATGCAGAAAAAAGAGAGCATAGGGCAACGTGAAAGACAAAGATCAAAGATGGTCTTTCAAGAGGTAAATAACGTGGGTGGGTTTAACAAAGCAAGGTAACAATTGCTTGGTGGGTGTAATGACATGTGTCATGACACTTATCAATTAAATAACCAAAATGACATCTTTTAATAATGGTACTCAATACCATTAATCCCTAGTCTATTTATCACCTAATTTTCAATCTCACATTCTCAACAAATCCTAATACCATTTGCCAATTATTTCAACTGCCATTTGACATTTATTTCTATTATTATAAATCAATTGTTTTGTCACTTGATATTTTTTGTAGTATAAAAATACCCATAATTTCATAATTTTCTCAAATTTTCACCAAAAATTCTAAGTCAATAATATAATTCACCCAATCAATTTTCAAGATAAAATATTCACTATTCACATCATAATCATTTAAAAATCATTTATACCCCAGAATAAGTTAGATGAGTGCATGAACAGTCATTGTAATGTGTACAGAAAAATCAAATTCACATATGTGTATTCTAATATTATGCACGAGCATAAAATGCATTTCTTAATTTCTCAATAATATCTCTCATGTACTGTTATATATGATTCTAACCCTTAATATGAGAAAACGAGATACTACAAACACATTTTGCCTATATTTGTGGGGCCTTCACTCAGTTTAATACTTTCGCTAACGATAATAATTTTATAGAAGGCTTTACTAAGCCAACTCACTCAACCCTCAACACTATCCCTCATCCCCACAACTCGTGAAAGTAAATCACTCTCGATAACACGACAAACTCATGCTAACCAATAACATTTGAAAATAAAGATAAGAATTAAACAACTCAAGTGATTGAAACAATAAAGAACATAAACAAAGACATTTAAAATAAGAAAAACAATTTCTCTAATAATTCCTCCTTCAACGAAAGACCGAAAGTTGTCTGCCAAGAATGCTGTTGTAGACTTTCGATATTATCACCAAAACATCTCATGTACAATAGCAGAAAAATATCACCAACAAAACACACGTTTCTTCACTGAAGTTATACAAACAATGGAGCTACAAAATACACAAGAACTGCTGGAGTTTTCGGACTCAACCACTCACTAATCCCAACCACTAAAAGTCACACACAATCAACGATAAACGGCACAACAAGGTAACACATGCCTTGACAGAAAATGCAGCTTCAATTGTGGATGTTATCCTCATGAAATCAGCTGCAAAAGATCCTCCAAGATGGCCCAAAACTTCCAGCTTCCAAGTCACAAGATACCCATCGTTTATTCACCCAAAAACAACACCAATATAGCCCCACACATCACGTAAAAACACAGCACCAATACAGCTGTAACAGTTCGAAGGAATCTGATATAAGATAGAGTACAAAATTTCAAGTATGTCCAACTAAGTCCAATTTCAAATAATGCCCAAAATTAAACAATAAGATATCATAATATATATCTTAACAATAAGAACAAAAGATAATTTTATTAAAAAAGTTTTTCCTTTTCTACTATATATTACATTCAAAGAAAAACCAAATGTTACATAATAAAAAATAATTGCAAGATCCTTTCAAGTAATCTCTCAATAAAAAAAAACTTAATAAGATAAAGGGGAAAAAAAAGAATTCATGC
Source organism: Erythroxylum havanense (assembly GCA_024752395.1). NCBI lineage: Eukaryota > Viridiplantae > Streptophyta > Magnoliopsida > Malpighiales > Erythroxylaceae > Erythroxylum > Erythroxylum havanense. Next base: position 5,994 of record JANTNU010455213.1, read on the forward strand.
TCCAAAAATATCAAATTAAATACTTCCCTTAATGACAAAACTCAAAATAGAGAATCATATACAACTCACCTCGTAGGAGCACTGAACTTTCATTAATTTCATTCAACTTCTTCCATCTTCAACTTCTTTTCGGGCAAATAGTGGAATGACTGTGCACTTGTGGCTGATCTTTTCAACTTGGATACTCTTGAAGTTGGAAAGTCAAAATTTACACAGAATCCATCTTCATCCTTTTGGGCATACAATGGTATAACCCCGCACTTTTTTATTCCATTGACAACTGTGCCGCTAAACTTAAAAAAGGCTAATCCCTCTTCAAAGTTACCATGTCTACGTCCCCATTCACAAACACTGCTACTCATGAAGACCATCATATGCTCCGTATCTATTCCTTCGATGCGTAATGCTTGAGGAACGAAATTACCTGAGGAGAAGTGGTAGTTGTCTCCAAGATAGCAATCATATCTAAGAAAGCCTTCGAATCTTTCATCATAACACAGATAGAAAGCAAATCCCAAAAAAAGATGATTCAACCAAAGAGACGGAAGGTGGATTTGAATGGAATCACCCATGCTTTGATACTTGACCCACTCTGGTATTCTATTTCCTGGATAGATCATTTCAAAATTCTCCTGACAATGCAACTCAAATTAATAATTATACAGACCCAAATAAAGAAAAAGAGAGAAAGTAAGAAAGTTAAATACCAGTGGTTTCTGCATTTGATTTCTTGTAAAAGCAGTTAGATGATTCCGCAACAATGCATTTGCGGCTTCCTGACATTCATCTTCATCCAACTTTAAGCAATTCCTTAAACTGAGTTTTGTTAGACATTTTCGTGAGTCAAGGTGTTGCTGTTTAAGGGTCCATATTTCTTCTAGTGATGTACAACCATTGGCGTTTAAAAAAAAGACACCGGACGGAAGTTCTGGCAAGGATTTAAGCCTTTTACACTCGCTTATATCAAGGCATTTCAATTGTGAAAGTTGTTTGATGGCTGCAGGGATCCTCTCAAAATTATTTCCACCCAAATATAGAAAAAATGCAGAATATAGGAAGTTCAACTCCTCCGGCAATTCCCTAAAATTACATTTGGAAAGCTGTAAGTCGATTGCATTATTGAAACTATCTGGCAAATAAACAAGCTTCCGACAGTCTGTTATATCTAAATAAACGAGCCCTTTAAGATTGTCAATCGACGATGGCAGCTTCTCCATGGCTGTTTCTTTTAACACAAGACGCTTCAAATTATACATGGGCTCCAAGATTCCAGGAAGCTCCTTGAAGCGTGAGGACCCAGTTAGATCAAGTTTTTCCAAAGATGTTAATTTGTTTAAAAAGTTGCTTGACAGGCTTTCAAGCTCTCTACAACACCTCATCTCTAATTTCTTTAACTTGCTGAGGAGTTCAACTGATGATGAAGGTACATGCTTTATAGCAGTCTCACTTAAGATCAGCTCCTTAATGCTGCTTGAAATTTCTGGGAATGCATTCAAATTTTTGCAACCACCAAGATCAAGAACTTCAAGAGCTTCTAGAAATCCACTTCTACTGTTTGGAAGAAGAGTTATGCTTTTATTGTTTACAAAACTCAGTGACCTTAACTTGGCCAATTGACTTCCATAAATGGAGGGAACTTTAATGAAACTGCAAAAACTATTAACGATGGTACTCAATATTCCATTTGTATATTGAGATGCCACTGAGTTTTCCTGTAATTAATACAAATAACACAAGGTTTTATCAACTATAGTGCAGTATTAATTTCAACTTTTATTATAAAAAGAATAAAAAATTAAATACCTTGACTTCTGTGTGCATTTCTTTTATGTTGCTGTTGGGCAATCTAAGTATTGCAAGATTTTCTGGTTGGAAATTAGGTGGCAAGGATTCCGGTGGATATTTATCCCAATAAAGATACCTTATCTTGTTAGGAAGATAATCAAGACCTTGAAGAAGATGTAGATTACTTTTTTCAACCAAGCTTCTATTAAAATAGATAAACTTAAGATTAGGCATCTTCATGAACACTTTGGAATTTAAATTTATCTCTCTTATCTTGCTCATGTTAAGCATTATGCTTTCCAATACTTCGGCTTCCTAATAAACAACAACAAACATTTATTTAAGTTATTATAGTAATAAATAACTGCTTTCAGTAAACAAAATATAAGAAATTGTTAATAATAAAATGGAATATTTCAAATATCTTCAAGATCTTACCTTATTCTCCACAAATAGTTTATAAATGTCTTCATGATCCCATAATCTAGTACGTCGATTCGGATACTTAGATTCTTGACGAACGATCTCCTTTCCCATTTCTTGTAATAAATCATGCATTTGCAACATGTGATTGAAAAGAGTAGAAACAGTTACAAGGCATTTGTCTACAAGAACAGTTAATATAATGTCGATATTGAACCTGCTGTTTTTGTATATTTGTCTCAGAATATTTGTGTTAACTTCTGTTTGCCACACATGTTTGAAGAAGCATGCAATGTCAAGAAAGACCTCTTTCTCCAACCTATTTAAGCCATTGTAACTAACTTGTAGCGCACTTTGAATATTCATATTTGGAACTTCTGACAATTGATTTATTGCTCTTTCCCACTCCTTTTCCTTTTTCCCAATTAAAGAGGAGCCTAAAACCTTCAAAGCTAAAGGATTGCCTTGTGCATATTTAACAATTGAATTGGACAAGGACACATAATCATCTCTGGGATTTTTTTGCTTGAAGGCACTCATTGTGAAAAGTTGAAGGGCTTCATCATCATTTAATAGTTCAACTTCATATATAAAATCAGTTCTTCCTCGAAATACTTGTTTATCTCTACTAGTGATGAGAATCACACTTTCTGAACTGAACCAACATGGATCTCCAATCAAAGATTCTATTTGTTGTGAATCATCCACATCATCAAGAAAAATTAACATCTTCTTGCGACCAAGTCTTGCTTTAAGAAATGGTGTAGGCCCAGCAATTAACATATGTTTCACTGGATTTTCCTCACCCAATGCTTTTGAAACAAGTTCTTCTAGTAAATTCATCAAGCGACCTCCTTCTGCTTGTTGTCTTATATTATATATAAAACAACAACCTTGGAATTGATGGGACATCATATTATATATGACTTTAGCTAATGTAGTTTTTCCAACACCACCCATCCCCCAAATTCCTAAAATACAAACCTCCAATGGCTTATTAGTAAATACCTGCTTAATTTTCTGAATGCGCGAGTTCATTCCAACCAAATTCTCAAAGTCATCCCATGTCATGGATTGGTTCAGTTTTTCCAAAATTTCTTCAACTATTTTGTTAATAAGCATATGATCAGTGCTGCCAATTATGAAACACAAAATAAATTAATGAAAACAAACCAACCATTTATTGGATTGACCATACAAACTATGACATACCTGAAATCCTTAGAATCAAACCCACATAGATTGGAAGCTTTGGTCAAGGCATCCCTCCATCTTCGAATCTTGTGTCCATTCTTGAGATTTTGTTCATGTTTTACAAGAGCTGCTGCAACATCATGAGACTGTTTCCTTAAATGGGAGGGATCTATCTCGTAAAAGATAGGTATGACAATTTGTCCATGGGTTTCATGACATTTAATGATCTTCACAAGTTCATCTAGACACCAAGTGGAAAGTGCATAGTTTTTTGAGAAAACGAGAACAGCAACAGTAGAATCTTTGATTGCTTGTGGAAGTGACCGGGCAATTTCTTCTCCTCTTTTGAGTTCATTGTTGTCAAAGAAGGTTTGGAGATCCTTTTGGCACAAAGCAGCATAGAGATGGCTGATAAAATTTCGACGAGTGTCTTCACCCTTGAAGTTCAAGAAGACGTCGTACTTGCATGGTTGAGAGGCCAAAGAAGAAGTGGTAGAAGAAGAAGCCATTATTGTTGCACCAAGAGAGTAACCACACCAAAACTTTCGTGCATTATTTAACATAAAAATCCATTGACTTGAAGTCGTCCTTCGAATTAAACTTTTTGGTCTCCAAGGACTTAAAGTCATCCTTCGAATTAAACTTTTTGGTCTTTTCTTGTTGATTATGAAGCATCCATGAGCTTTCTGTAATTTTCTCCGTTTTACATGGCTTAGATAAATGCGAATAGCCTTTTGCTGTTTAAGTATAAACGGTGATGATAATAATACAAGTCATATATATATACAAGTGATAAAGATACAATGAAAAAAAATATAATCTTAATCAAATCAATTATCTTAACTACAAATATTATCTAATACGCCCCGCACAAGCTAAAAGATGCGAAGAAGAAAGCTTAAACTTGGAAGCAAAATGATAAAAATAGTTGCTTGGAGAGTTGCTTAATTAATCAGATGAAGACAAAATTCCAACACTAATTTCTTTTCTAGCAATGAGATCACGGACAAAGGGAACGTCAATTTTCACATGTCTAATGCGAGCATGAAACATAGGATTGGAGGATAAAAAAACTGCACTAACATTATCACACCAAATATGAGGAGGAGCAGTAAGAGTCACATGTAATTCACGAAGAAGCTTCGTAAGCCACTTAATATCAACACAAGCATTCACAATGGCCTTGAACACAAGCATTCACAATGGCCTTGAATTCAGATTCGGTAGAGGATCGAGCTACCGTGCGTTGCTTGGCAGACTTCAAAGCTAACAAATTATTGCCAAGAAAAATTAAAAATCCTCCAATCAATAAATGATCATAGAACAACTCGCCCAATCCGCATCAATGAAAACAGTTAATTTATCTATAGCTCCACGAGAAATCGTCAATGATGACATTGTTATTGTACCTGTAATTATCTAAGTAAACGCTTGAGAACTTAAAAATGAGTGGAAGTGGGCTGATGAAGAAATTGGCAAACTTATTTACAGCAAAAGAAATGTCTAGACGGGTGAGAGTAACGATTTAATACTAACTGAATGTTTAAACTTTAAATACTTTTTTTTAGCGGTCTAGTTTTAAAACATTTCTCAAATATTCGACTTTCCTACTCCAACGTATACGTCGAAGATAGAAGAAGCTGAATGAAATGAGAGGTCATTGCATGGGTCAAGTTCGAGGAGACTTCGTAGATGGCGTGACCTGACCTGTACGAACTATGCTTTTTCATCCTAAGATTCTTTCTCCCACTCCAATGTCTACGTCGAAGATAGAAGAAGCTGAATGAAATGAGAGGTCATTGTGTTGACAATTGAATCAGGACCTAATCGTTATTTGTGTTTTGCATAGATTCTAGTCTTTAGTTTGTCCTAGTCTTTTGGCTTATTTTCAGCAAGTTAGTTTATGTTTCTGTTAAGCAAAAAGAGTGGCAGTAGTGGTCACGTTTTATTACCCATGATTGCAGATTTTTTGCTATTTTCAGTTTTGCTGTATCCCTATATATTTGCAGTTGAAGTTCAATAAAAGAGTAGACTTTCCAAAATATATTAGTCTGTATTTTTTTTGCAATTTAGAACAACAGTGGTATCAGAGCCCCCTTTTCTTAAGGGACTTGTGAGAGACTTGTGAGGTTATTTTTGACTGAGTGTTTATCCAAAATAGCAACCAAATCTGCTTCTGAAAAATACCATCAAAACAATGGAAGGTGAAAGCTCTTTTTCAGCAATGGCTCCACCAGTGTTTGATG
>JANTNU010456112.1:0-11635 GCA_024752395.1 Erythroxylum havanense
CCGTCAGATTAAATGAACGAATGGGATGGATTGCATGGTCGTCCATCCCATTCGCTCTTAGTATATATACTTAATAATGAAAGAAACATAATTTGTGCACTAAGAGAATAATTACTCCAGATTTAGTAATAAAAATAAGTTAGACAATTATGATAACTAACATATTAATTATTAATGATTTGATTTAGGTAATTTAGCATTGAGAGGTGGTAATTGCTTAATTAGATACATTTATGTAAATTTGAGAGAGGACATAGATATCTTAAGTTAAAAATTATTTCAACCTTGATAATTAATACTACTTAATAGTGAAATTCCTTATAAAGTTAAATCACGAAGTCCTAACGTTTAATTTATATTGATTTATTTTTTATAGTTAATCATATTCTTTAGTTAGTTGAGCAATCTAATTACTTTTTATAAAATATTGTTTAATTTAATGTTATTGCTTTGATAGTGGTTGGGTCAGTCATCCTAGGCCCAGGTCCAACCCTAGGATGGCATGTGGGCCGATCGGCCCATTCCCATGAGGTTGAGTCAAACACGACAGAGATGTTGAATTAAACACGTTAGATATTTACTATATAAAATCATTATCTCCTCACGATGCAGGTACGAATCTATTAACCCTGATAACCTTTGTTATTAGCCAAAAAACCTACGGTAGAAAACTGACTTAAGCATCGAAGGGGCAAGTCGGTGATCAACCCCCGGTGTGCCTTTGCTATTTTTGCAGGTATCTCTTAGTCCAAGCTAATCGAGATCATGGGTCCAAGCAACGACGTCCAACCCCAATAGAATCAGACTGAACCAGTTGACGCCCACCGTGGGGCCGAGCGTCAAGGCACCACGTCCAGAAGCACACAGATAAGTCAGGCAGTAGCAACAAACCCGGATGTAGTCGCCGTCGCGGCACTCGCACTGCAACGAATAGGTTTGCAATTACCTGTCGCCGCCCTTCCACCGATGCATCATGATCCCCAAACCCATCCCCCACCTATCACCTAAAACCCTAACACAGATGAGCTACTCCCATTAAACCCGAATAACCATACACAATCCTCACATCTGAATGATCAACACCACCCCAAACTGAGATCAAAAAGAACAAAACATAGCTCTGGAGGATAACGCCGAAAACAATTCACACCCTCACATCCAACACTCCATAAACACAAACCCTCCTCCACAAAAAATCTCTCTTACCTAAAGAGAAATACAAGAAGTGGCCGATCTACTGATTCGACAAATCTTACAATCTCAGACAGACCAGCAGTGAACCCCCGCTCAACAGATAGGTACGATAGCCGATCGTTATTCTACTGAATCTCAAAAAAATCGTGGACAATCGAATCAATATGGCTATGAATTCCCGTCTGGGTCAGCCATCAACACAGTACAGCTCTCCTTTTATTCAGGAGATCTTGGATAGCCTTCCAACGGTCGGTACTAAGATACCAACACTTGAAAAATATACCGAAAAGATCGATCCCCTCGACTACCTTCAGTATTTTCAGTCGATGATGAACCTGCATTGTATCCCTGATGCCATTCAATAGTTTACCTCCGTGTTGCATCACTTGTTTTGAGGATTTTAAGTCATTATTCCTCAACCAATTCGCCACAAGTAAGCGGCCGCATAAGACTGCCTTGGAAGTGGTGCAGTTGACCCAAGAAAGGAATGAAAGTTTACGGGAGTTCATCACTCTGTTTAACAATGAAGCTGTTGAAGTCCTTGACCTCACCTGCTCGTCCATATTGGCTGCCCTTATGAGCAACACGAGGGATGAATAGTTCAAAAAGTCATTGGCCCTCGATCATCCCAGGTCTATTCAAGAGATAAGAAATTGGGCGGATAAATATATTCAGCTCGAGGAAGTGTTGAAAAACACAAAACGCAGGGCGGATGACCATTCACCAAACGGCAGAACAGATGGTTCACACAAGCGACAGAAGGATCAGTCTAGCTGGAGGAAGCCGACCGATCGAAAGGACCAACGACGAGAATCCTTCACCCCGCTCAACAGGAGGTATGCGGAAGTACTAACAGCCATGAGAGCAGAAGGGGAATCCTTCCGAGAACCTAATAACTTGAAAACTCCCCTAAAAAATAGATATCCCAATTTATATTGTCGATTCCATAGAGATGTAAGTCAAGACACGGAGGACTGTTGGGACTTAAAGCGAGAAATCGAATCCCTTATTCAAAGAAGAAAGTTGGGTAGATTTTTGAAGGACGGTACAAATGCCGAACGGGAGAATGAGGATAGGAGCGGTCGGTTTGATAACTGGCGAAAACCTTGGAAGCAAAAAGATACGAACGATGGAGCGGGGAGGAACAGGAATTCAAGCGACCGATGCGACACGAGAAGATAGTCCAGGGTAAGAGGGGACAAAAATGCCGGTAAGCAAGATGACCGACCGATTAGAGTCATAAACATGATTTCTGGTGGGAGTGCAGCAGGAGGGTCCACTGTCAGAGGAAGAAAGAGGTATGCTAGTCAGGTCGATGAAGACTTATCAACAAAGAAAAAGAGGCAAAATGATGGGGTGATCTCGTTTGACGAATCTGACCTGGAAGATGTTGGCTGTCCTCATGATGACGCGTTAGTGGTCACCTTGAATATGGATGGTAGCGAGATAAAGCAGGTAATGATTGACACAGGTAGCTTGGTCGACCTGCTGTATTATGATGCATTTAAGCAAATGGAGATACTGGAGGAGCGACTATTGCCAATAGAGGGACCCATCAAAGGGGTAACAGGAGCATCAGCCTACCCATTCGCTCGAGTGTTCTTAAACGTAAAATTCGGACAAAGGCCACGTCAAATAGAGAGGAATGTTGAATTCCTGGTCGTGAAATTTGGCGGAGCATATAACGCAATAATTGGAAGAGCCACCTAAAATGCCCTCAGAGCAGTTGTTTCGACTTACTATCAAGCAATGAAGTTCCCAACACTTCATGGGGTTGGTATTGTCAGGGGTCAGCAAAGGATCGCTAGGGAATGCTACATGGCAGAAACGAGGACCCTTGATGGGGCGGTAGTTTTGACAAGTTCCCTTGATGTGAGAGCCGACGAAAAAACTGAGAGGATGAACCCTGCCGAAGAAATGCAACAGATTATATTGGATGAAGAAGACCGATCCAAATTCACAAATCTAGGCACTGAACTTGACAAAGGGTTAGCCAAAGAGATCACAGATTGCTTGATTGAGAATAGATCAGTCTTTACCAAGGTACCGAGTGACATGCCCAAAATTTCTCAAGCGGTAGCATCTCACTCTCTCGATATCCAGAAAGACTACAAGCCAGTCAGACAGAAAGAAGCGGTGGCAAAGCAAAGAAAGGCAGGGGATGATCGAGAAAGAGATATGAAAATTGCTCGATGCCGGGTTCATTCGGGAAGTCAAGTACCTTGAGTGGTTAGCGAACGTGGTACTGGTGAAGAAGAAAAACGAAAAATGGAGAATGTGCATCGATTTCACCGACTTGAACAAAGCATGCCCAAAGGACAACTTCCCCTACCCAAAATCGATCAGCTGGTAGACGTTACATCAGGGCATGAGCTCCTCAGTTTTTTGGATGTTTTCTCCGGTTATCACCAGAAATAAATGAGTCTTGAAGACGAAGAAAAGATGACTTTTATAACCGACCAGGGCACGTACTACTACCAGGTAATGCTATCGGTTTGAAAAACGCAGGGGCTACTTATTAACGACTCGTTATGGAAGTTTTTAAGAAACAGATCAGTCAGACAGTGGAGGCTTATGTGGATGATATGGTATTCAAAAGCAAGACGAATGCCGAGCATGTGGAAGACCTCAAAGAAGTTTTCCTGACCCTCAACAAATTCCAAATGAGGCTGAACCTTGAAAAATACGTTTTTGGTGTGGCATCTGAAAAATTCCTAGGATTCATGATTACTCAACGAGGGATTGAAGTAAACCCAGAAAAGATTGAAGCTATCGTTCAAATTCCCTCACCACGATGCTTAAAAGATGTTGAAATATTGACAAGGCGGATAGTTTCTCTGAGCAGATTCGTCTTTAGGATGGGGGACAAATGCCTCCCATTTTTTAAAATCTTAAGGAAGGCGGACGTGACTCATTTCTAATGGACGGATGAGTGCGAGAGAGCATTTCAGCACCTAAAGCAATACCTGACCAGTTCGCCCATTTTGCAGAGCCCCATTGAGGGGGAGACGTTGATCATTTATCTGACAGTTATAGAAGGGGCGATCAACACAGTTCTCATTTGATCGGGCGGAAACGAACAATTTTCGATCTATTATGTCAGTAAGGTCTTGAACGGACCAGAAGTGCGGTATGCATCTATTGAGAAGCTGTCCCTATCATTGATAACCGTCGCACAGAATCTCAGGCCCTACTTCCAGAGTCACACAATTGAGGTATGGACCGATCAACCTCTTAGGCAATGCCTTCAAAAGCCTGAAACCTCAAGACGGTTAGTTAAATGGGCAGTAGAGCTCGGAGAGTTTGACATATATTACAAACCACGGACATCGATTAAAGCCCAAGTATTGGCAAATTTTGTTGTAGAAATGAGTCTACCTACCTCACAGAACCAGCAATGCCCTACTTGAAGTTTATTTGTTGACAAGTTGTCCAACGTTAAGGGATGGGGAGCAGGAGTGGTCTTGATCAGCCCCCATCAGGAGAAAAAGGTGGAGTACACCCTCTTATTAGAATTTAGAGCATCCAATAATAAGGCAGAATACGAAGCCTTAATAGCCGGTCTTCAGTTGGCAAGAGAGATGGAGGTGAAATCTTTAAAGGTGTATAGCGATAGCCAAATAGTGGTCGGTCAAGTCATCGGGCAGTATGAGGCAAAAAGAGACAATATGATCAAGTATCTGGAATTAGTAAAGCGAGAGTTGAGTAATTTTGAAGAATACTCAGTCAGCAGGATAGATAGGACGTAGAATGCTCAGGCAGATGTGCTTTTCAAGATAGCTTCCGATCAAAATGTAAGGAATAACATTTTGATCGAGCGGATAAACCAGCCTAGTATTCAGAAAACTAGTGAAGTCCTCGAAACGGATGCCGAACAATCAAGTTGGATGGAGTCGATCAAACAGTACCTTCTTAAGGGAACACAGCCGCCAGAAGCCCTGGGAGCTAAGAAACTAAGGGTAAAGGCTACTGAATATGTGATTGTTAATAACATCCTGTACAAGCGTTCTTATGACTGGCCGCTATTACACTACTTAAACGAAGAAGAGGCAGAACGGGCGATGGTCGAGGTTCATGAAGGAATGTGCGGGAATCACTTAGGAGGCAGAATGTTGGCTCACAAATTGATCAGAAAAGGGTATTATTAGCCGACAATGAAGAAAGATTGTCAGGAAAAGGTTAATCGATGCGAGGCCTGCCAGAGGAACAACAATTTGTCCCATCAATCGACCGAGCAGCTGAAAATTGTGAGCCATCCCATCCCCTTCGCTCAATGGGGAATGGACATACTAGGTCCTTTTCCTCTCGGTCCTGGGCAGAAGAAGTTTTTGATAGTAGCAGTTGAATACTTCACCAAATGGGTAGAAGCAGAAGCGGTCGCCACAATCACTGAACAGAAAATTGAAAACTTCGTATGCAAGAACATAATGAGCCGCTTTGGGATGCCTATGGTCTTAGTTACACACAACGGTTGGCAGTTTGATAATGATAAGTTCAAAGATTTATGTCACTGACTGAAGATAAGGTTCCAATTAACTTCAGTGGCTCACCTTCAAAGCAACGGTCTTGCGAAAAACACAAACAAGAAGATAATGAGCGCACTCAAAAAGCGCTTAGATGGACGTAAGACTTGGGTATATGAGTTGGACGAAGTGTTGTGGGCATACAGAACGACCCCAAACAGAGCCACAGGAGAAACACCGTTTAGAATGACCTTTGGGGCAGAGGCTTTAGTTCCAGTAGAAGTGGCATTGCCTAACCAGAGAGTTTCGAGTTACCAAGAAGAACGAAATGATGAAACTCGCAGGGTAAAACTTATACTTCTCAGTGAAGACAGGGATAGAGCAGCCGCTCGTTCTGAAGCTGTCAGGAAAAAAGCAACAAAGCTTTTCAACAGAAGGGTATGGCCGAGTGACATAAAGGTCGACGGTTACATTCTAAGAAAGGCCGAGGCGGCAGGGAAACATCTTGGAAAGATCGGTCAAACATGGGAAGGACCCTATCAAGTGGTCAAGCAAACCGGATACGACTCTTATGTTCTGCGCGACACGAACGACAAGATTCTACCGAGACCTTGGAATTCACAAAACTTGAAGGCGTTTTACCAGTAGATAAGTTTTACTTCAATTCGTTTATTTCTTTATATGTAACTAGTGGGTACCTTTTTCCTAGCCTTTCCAATCAGGTTTTTTAACGGTTCACGCCCTTATCATCATCAATAAAGGATTCCAAACTTCTTGGCAGAACAGTCTCGCTAAAGGGAGAATATCCTACCGACTGGATGTCATCAATATCGCTCGGCCAGGTTGCCAAGAACGAATCTTGGAACCAGGCGATGCCAAGAAAACAATCTTAGATCGCTCGGCCTCAACACCGCTCGGCCAGGTTACCAAGATCGAATCTTGGAACCAGGCGATGCCAAGAAAACAATCTTGGATCGCTCGACCTTAACATCGCTCGACCAGGTTACCAAGACCGAATCTTAGAACCAGGCGATGCCTAGAAAACAATCTTGGATCGCTCGGCCTCAACGCCGCTCGGCCAGGTTACCAAGACCAAATCTTGGAACCAGGCGACACCAAGAAAACAATCTTGGATCGCTCGACCTCAACATCGTTCGACCGTAAGAACGATTCTTTTAAACCTCACTACCGATTGATAATAAAGAAGACAATGAAGGACAAAAATAAGAGTTTTATTTCCTTATATATTTGTTCTGGTCACAAGCCCGACCAAATGAGCCTTAAAGGCCCTCTTACATAAGTCATTTCGTCCCCTCATTAGGGAAAGAAGTATCAACGGTTAGATCGGCAGGAGTAGTTTCGGAGGTCGGTAAAGCAGCCGAGACAGGATCAGGATCTGAAGGAACAACTAGAGAGACACCCCTGTGAGCTCGCTCTTCTTCATCATCTGAATTGAGGTCCAGCATCCCATCTGGTAATGTCTCTATCTCTTTCTCAGCTATCTCCTTCACCTCCTCGAGCGAAAGGCCGAGATCTGTCGGAAGCATCGGCTCGGTAAAGTCCTCGAACGAAGGACGATCTGATCCATTTCCATCAGGGACGAGAACGTCATGGCAATTCCTCAGGATGGAAAGAGCCAAATCGCAAGCAAATTCCTTGCACTCATCGTGTAAGAACCACCTCTTCCATCGCTTGATCGCCTCAATCCTCTGCTCTTTGATAGAGCCTTGCATCTCAAGCAATTTGTTCTCAGCCCTTACTTTATCCAACACCGCTTCGTGGCAGTTATAGAGGACTTTCAAGCGAAGCTCGTTCTCCATCTTGGCACTAGCGTTGGCTTTGAGAATTCCCTCATTTATCTCCTCAACTGCTAGCTGCAAGGTCTCATTTTCGGCCTACAATGCCTCATCTTTAAGTCGCAATTCCTCATTTTTGGTCTGCAAGGTTCAACATTTTTTTTCTTACTCGTCCCTCTCCGCAATCGCTCTGCTCTTCACCTCCTCTGTCACTGAAAGTTGCATCCTCAAAATGGTGACCTAGCTAAGGAGATCTTTAACCTCATGGTCCATCGATCGGGCAAATTTAGCCATTCGATCAAAACGTTGATACACTCCAGAGGCGAACGCCAGATTCTACAATAAAGAACTTTGTTAAAAAAAAAAGTGGATGGAGATTACCTTCGCTAAACCGCGCACAAGACCGACCGTCATCTCCTCATCGCCCAAAGAATCCAGAAACTCTTCATCCGTGGGAGGGACAACCCTCTGGGCAATGTGAAGAGCCACACTGGCGTCCTTAAGCGATGCAGTCTTATCCAGACTGATAATGGACACCCATTTCTTGGAGCTGGGCATCGGCTCCTTCCCCTTACCCTTGTCCAAAGGCGAGGGAGATCGTTCAACATGCCGATCTTTTTTCTTTTAAGAAGCCACTCTACCTCCTCCACTCTTTCTCCATGACCGCTCGGTCCTCATCAGCCGATCGGATCACTAGCGCTGCAGACTCGATAGGCGCAATTGGCTGAGCGACATCTTGCCCGACCGCCACCTTTTTGCTTCACTCTTTTATCTTTAAGGAAGGCCCGACAACTTTACGCTGGCCTTTCGACTTGGAAATACCGGAGGACGAGGTGAAATTCCTGAGCTTCGCCATGCTTGCACAAGTATAAAAGCAGGTCAGAAACCGAAGCTAATATTCATAAAAAACAAGGCAGTTGAACTACCAGGAGTCAACCAGAAGGGGCAGTTTCTCCTTTTAGCCCGTTAATCCGAGCCGGGGAACTAATTAAAAAGGTATTGGCTGATACCCCTCCACGATACCCTAGAATAAGACTATCGAAATTATACCGACTGAGTGCCTCAATTCGGCCGATCACTTCAGACTCTTTTCCAGTAAAGGACAGACTGGAAGTGTCGTTCCATCATTCGGACAGGGGATACCTCCATGGCCTGGACTCGAAAGAAGATCTTGGAGGCCTCACAAAGAAATACTTCGTCCTCCAGGCCTTAATCGACGAAGCTGTTCCAACAAGGCGATACCACACATCTCTATATTGGAAGTGGAGGATCCCGCTCGTGAGCGAGCTTTGATTCATCCTTAGAAAAAGTCGCAGAATATCAATCGACGGAGGACATCCGAAATGATAACACAGCAAGGCGAGACCGTTCATGAACCTCCAACCATTCGGAGGGATCTGGCTCGGCATCAATTTGTATGCGCAACATACCTCATCGATGATCGGAGCATATGGAAGCCTCATGTCACCGATCGAGAAGAAGCTGTCTGAAACATCAAAATAGCTCCCCATATTGCTGTGAATCCGCTCGTTCTCTGCAGCCAACCTGGGTCTCCAAGATGACGGGATATTGTTTTTGATGACTGATTGGTTCAGTTCCCTTTCGGTCATTGTCGATTGGTCGCTCGACAACTTCTCAACGATTTGCCCATCTCTCCGATCAGTCGCCACGATTTCTTCATCTTTCTCCGCATCCGGAGCTTCATTTCCCCTGCCTCCGGTGTCTCCATCACTTCCGCTGCTTCCTCCAGCGGTCTGACAATCTGTAACGCACTTTCGATCGCCAGTTCTTGGTCGAAAGAGGAGGAGGTGGTGGTTTCGTCCCTAAGTCTAGATTCACTCTTAGGGCTAGTTGACGACATGGTTACTAAAAAGAAAGTTTATAGGATGAGGAAAGGAGAGAGGATGTACCTAGTTTGGTGGTGGAAGTTTGGAGTTTGGAATAGCGGTGAAAAGGAGATTCCGATGACTGCAAGCAAAGAGATGAAGAGTAGAGAGAGCAGAAGTTGTAGAACCAACTGCGCATAAATGGTATAGAAGGAAATCTACCGATTCCAAGCGGTAATCACAAAATCAACTGAACGGGCGCGTAATTGAAGTCGGACGCGTGGCAAAATCGGAGTCGTGTGAATTAGGGTCGTCAGATACTCGGAGCGGCGTAGCAGTTGAAACGATACGCATGATCCTAAAAGCAACATGAAAGGACGCCCCCTTTTCAAATTTTGAAATCCGTCAAAGGACACGCGTCGTAAGTAATGATTAAATTCAGTGCCTTAGCTAGACGTCCAATCCGATCGATCGGCCCAATCACGAGCTGACATGCAGGCGAGCCGCACGAATCCGACCGGTTGGGCCTATCACGAACTGTCATGCATGAACCCCTACGTACTTCATCGAGCCTTCTCCATGATCAGACTCGAGAAGTAAGGAGGCTTATGGTCGGGTAAGTCATCTTAGGCCCAGGTCCAACCTTAGGATGACGTGTGGGCCGATCGGCTCATTCTCATGAGGTTGAGTCAAACACGACAGAGATGTTGAATTAAACACGTCAGGTATTTACTATATAAGATCATTATCTCCTCACGATGCAGGTACGACTCTATTAACCCTGATAACCTTTGTTATTAGCCAAAAAAACCTACGGTAGAAAACTGACTTAAGCATCAAAGAGGCTAGCCGGCGATCAACTCCCGGTGTGCCTTTGCTGTTTTTGCAGGTATTTCTTAGTCCAAGCTAATCGAGATCATGGGTCCAAACAATGACGTCCAATCTTAACAGAATCAGACTGAACCAGATAGGATTAACCAACTTGGTAATTATATTAATCTTGGAGGAAATGATAACTTGGAATACTCTTTAAGTTCAAACTTACTACATTTAATTATGTACTCTTGCAGATTTGGATGACCATCCTCGACCTGAACTGATCCAATCTGAACCTAATCCAACCCAAATTGAATCAAACTGAGTTGATTTAATAAAATGATGTCAGTTTAATTTTAATTAGTTAAAATGAAATATCATTTTGATCTTGACCAGAATCCGACCCAACTTTGGGCTACGTTCTTAAGGGAAAAGTGCGCTCGACTCGAATCAGACAGGACACATACATACAAGAAGCCAACGGTGTCTTTGCCTGATCTAACTGTCGGAAGAAAACATGGAAAAGTTGATTGGTGTGCAGGAGAAGACGAGAAATCGGATTTAATTGAAATATCTCTATCAGTCCAACAAAGGCATCATTTTGTTGGACCATATTTGGAGATTTTAGAGATTGCCGAAGTTTTTCGTAGATAGAGCCCATTCCAGTATAAATTAAATTACATTCTTTTACCAGTAGAAAATTGTTTTTCCAGTATAAATTACTTATTAGATTTGCCTTTTCCATCAGGTTTACTTATTCTGAAGCGTTTTAACATTTTCCCAAATAAACATTGATCCCTTGCCTTAAACAAGAATATAACTATCTCATACACCTTCCACGTAAAAAAATTAAAGCTTATAGCTCCGCCTGATAATTCAGACCAGCAAATTTTCTCCTGAACAGCTTACCTGAAATGCCCTTTGTCTTGCCAGACTTGCCTGCAATATCAGGCCAATCCAGTGAATCAAATTTAACCTGAGAGATCAACGTACACAAAAGCAGAACAACTTTTACCTGTTTTTCCCAATTAGTGTAGCTTGTAACTAAGAAAAGCAGAACTACTTGTAATGCGGCACCGACTACTTCTTTGACGCTGCTAAAACTGTAGCCGAAAAATTGCTTGCTTGCTAAGAGTGTTCCACTCACTAGAATCAACTGAATCACGGCAATAAGAACCACAGAATAGGCAGCTACGCGTGATGCTTGTGCGTTCCCCGCTCCTAGTTCATTGGACACTCTTGTACTAAAAAAATTTTCAAAAAGAAATAAAGGGAAACAGGTCATAAATATGCAAGTCGGGAAAGGTTAATTGAGTAAACCTTACTGCGGCGCTCAGTCCATTAGGAATAGAGTATAGAGTTGCGATTGTTGTGAGACTGTTTACACAGGAATGGATAGTTATAACGCCTCAAAACCTTTCTCATTTGCAGAAATTTAAATAAAAATATTCCAAATCCTAACAGAAATGCATATATACCAGATAGATAGGACTGAAGTCTCAAATTGTGGGTTTGGTAAGAGTCCCGACAGCAAGATTAT
>JANTNU010457346.1:0-11618 GCA_024752395.1 Erythroxylum havanense
TTGTATAAGAAATGATTAAGATGAATTAAGTGAATTGAAATTGGTGAGGATGAGTTTCCAAAAAGGAAATTGTATGGAATGGTTATGATTTGAATGAGATTGATTAAAGAGAAAAGGAATGAATAAGAGGAAAAAAATTTATACCGGATTTGAAATGTCGTAAGGTTTCTAACGCGATGAGTTTGCTATGCTTCATATTTGAAACGGATGTCGGTGTTTGTTTCAGTTTGATTATTTCGATTCACATTCGATTTGGAATTCTGCCTTTCGAGTTTCTCCGCTTTGTTATTCGTATTTCCGATGCACAATTTTTTGAGTATTCGTTTCGCTCCGATGATGCGATTTGTATTCCGATTAGCGATTTCTTGCTTTTCGATTTTTTGTCTTTCCGTTCCGTTTTTCGGTTGGGATCCGGTTCCCGGATCGGGTCCCAACATTAAAAACCAAAACGACCTCTAAAGGGGTCAAAAAGTCCACACAGAGTGACTGTTTGTCAACTTCATCCTAAACAGCATCAGAACTTCCAAATCTTATAACATTTCACTCCCTTGTCCAAAAATTCCATACCTTAGATCAATGGAAAGATAAAAACAAGCTCAACAATTTTGATGAAGACCCTAAGAACAATATCTAACTTTAAGAGGGTCAAAAGATCACTCAAAGTTTCTGTCCACTAACGATCATGTCAAATAGTAATAGAAACTTCTAAAAATCATAACTTCCTATTTCATAGTCCAAAAATTTCATACTTTACATCAATGGAAATATCAAAACATAATCTAAAACTTTCATTAAGCAATTAAAGGCAATCTCAACCTCTAACTAGGTCAAATTTTCAATAAAAGTTTCCGCCATGCTAAAAATCACCTGAACAATATCAAGATTTCAATTTATCATAACTTCTAGCCCCAATATCGAAAAAGTGCATACTTTATGGCGTTAGAAAGTTGGAAACATAAGATACAACTTTTGTTAAGATCAATTTGGCTAAACCCATCTAAATCATTACAGGTTTTCCATTGAAGTTTTTGAACACCGTTCCAACACATCAACTTCACATAATCACTCACTACCACAAACTCTTCAACTAATTCATCTCAAACAAAATTCAAATCTCCCATAAACTATTCCAAAGTCATTTCCCAATAGCAAACTCATCAAGGCAATGTTAACGCGCATGCCACTTCCTCATTCACACAAGTCATACACAATCTCCTACAATGTCTATAAATAACACAATCATACACAAAATACCCATTTCATGCATTAACCTGAAAATATCATTGCAATTTCTCCAATTAACATTACCAAAATACAACATTAAACGCCACTAATTCCTCATTTAATTTCGTTTAATAAATCAAAATCTCTAAGAAAAGTTTGGGGTCCAACACTATGTGCCAAGAACCTAGTTCCTACCCTCAACTATCCCACACCAACCACCAGATGAGATCCTCTATGCTAAGAACCTAGTTCCTACCCTCTGGCAAAGGTACCTGGCACAGAGAATCTCATAGGGTAGGAACTAGGTTCCTGGCATAGAGAATCTCATCCCCACCAACCATCACTAAAGACAGAAGGAGCAGCAAGTCTGTTATATGCTAATGAAGTTTCTTAAAATGATAAACTTGGACACAACTTTGATAGACACACGCTTATAAAAAAAATGGCCATAATGATTAGTGGGAGTGATGAAGTGTCACAATCTTAGACAATAGCCTAGGATACAATTTACTAGTGACTTTCCCGTAGAAGGAGCATGTATCACCATTTGATTGTGTTTTGGATGTTTAAATTTTGAGTAAATTTTATAATTTTATAGATCTTCTGTATTGTTTCAATTATTTTAATATTCTACAGACAATATGGTCTGCTATTTGTTTGTGTGTTATTTTGAATTGAATCTTAATATGCTATAATTCTTCATATTTAGACTCAATCTTTGAAATGTTTTATTTTGTGCAGAATTAGTTTATTGCATATAATGTTATGATATTAATATCTATCATAATTAATAACAATTATATTTTCAACAGGAGAACAAACTACAATCTATTAATTTAAAGACAAACATAAACATGATTTGAACGTATAAAACACTTACTATTTTTTTACACTTAATACAAGATTATTCGGAAGATTACTTAATACAAGATTGTTCTGAAGATTATATTAAGTCCATATGTTAGATCCCATTTTCGTAACCCAGCTTTATTTGATACCCTTCAAGGTTGGACTCCGATTTCGGAGCCCAACATTTGGAGACACTTGACAGAAACAGTGATAGCCCTCAACTATCCTAAACCTATTTTGGGACAATTAGAAAATCCCTCACTAAGTATATCAGATTAGGAGGCTCTTTGGATAGTTCGAAAAAGGACTTCAAGGTCTGCCACTTTCATGAAGACCTTGAAGACAAATTCAATCGTCTGAAGGGTTAAAATGGACCTGACGATGGTATCAGACGAATAGTGAACAGAAGGAGTCTTGGTTACATAAACAAAAAATAGATGATGCAAAAGATAGATGAAACAAAAATGTAGACGAAGCAAAACGTAGACAGAACAAAAATGCAGACGATGCAAAAGACAAACGAAGCAAAAGACAGACAAAACAAAAATATAGACGAAACAAAAGACAGATGAACCCGAGTCAACTTAAGACGGAGCAAAGCCAACTTAAGACGATGCAACTCTTAAGAAGAAGAGGGGTCAACTTACGACGAAGCAAAGTCAACTTAAGACAATGCAACTCTTAATACGAAGCAGGATCAACTTAAGATGAAACAAAGTCAACTTAAGACGATGCAACTCTTAAGGCAAAGCAGGGTCAACTTAAGACGAAGCAAAGTCAACTAAAGACAATATGATGTTATCACAGTTGATATGACATCATCACAGACGATACATCTTCATAGACGATGCATCTTTACAGATGATGTGACGTCATCACATACAATGCATCTTTACAGATGATGCATCCTTATAGACGAAATGACGTCATCACAGACGATACATCTTTACAGATGATACATCTTCTCCCTAATAAAGACCATAACTTTCGACTCCAAAGTTCAAAGTTTCTATACTATATATCGTTGGAAAGCTAGAAAAATAAGCTACAACTTTCTAGAGGACAACTTTAACTAATTTTGCCTCAATTAGTCTAGTTTTCCCTAGGAAGTCGGCACACTATTTCTATGCCTATGAAAGACTTAGTTCATGAACTGTACATCTACCTAAGAAACATGCACATACACCTGGAGACTTTTCAGTTCTAAACTCATTTGTCAAAGCAATAGAAGCTTATATATCACTTTAATTACATCAATACACTTTGAACAAGGGCTTAACCCCAAAATACAACATATACAGGATGCTCGATGTTTACATGCTTATGAAACTATCTCAAAAGTGATCAAACTAACTTAGTTACAAAAGCTACTATCTTGGAATTTGCCCAAATGCCTTGCAAGGATAACTTATCTTCTCGATATGCACCTGAGGAGGGAATAATAGGGGTGAGCAACACAACTCAGTGGTTAATATATTTATATTAACCAAAAATTCAAGCATATGTACATATGTGTATATATATATATATGCATTCAATCAAATTTAGCTCAAAACTCATAACACATAACACTCAAATGCTTCATACTTGACAATTTAAAGATGCAATGTATAACAAACAATTCGAGGGTTTCATGGAAATAGAATGGAGAAACCGAAGTTTTACCCCATGAACAAAATGAGTCTAATTTAGGAGCTCATATGCCACAAGCGAGCAGCCGGAAGAAGGCTCTTGATATCATGCATGTGACAAACACAATGATTCCACTCTCGTCCAAACAGAAGCATATAATTATGCTCAAAAATCATTTTTACCAAATGCTCATACTTTCAAACTTCTCTTCTTTTTTTTCATTTAATACAAAAAATATCATGACCTCTCTTGAGGTATAACGTAGTCATATTTCATCATGCATTTTCAACATTTACAACAAGTTAATTTCAAACATATACACATGGGCAAAAATTTGCCCAATCATACAAAACTATAAATACATTGCCCACCTAATTTTGGCTGAAAATCCAAGGTTCAAGATTGCATTTCCTCTTGCTTTTGAGTAAGGTTTTCTTGATTCCCTTCAAATAAACCAATTTCTATTTAATCCATATTCAAATGAAAGTTCATAAAACTTCAAGAATCGAAGAAATGCTAAAATTGAATTTAAACCTAACCTACCTATAGTCCATCTAGGCTAGAAAAACCAAAACCCTAGCTTAGAAATCCAAATTCAAATTGGTTTCATCTTCCTCTTATTTCTTCCTTCATTCCCAACACAAACCCTAGTCTCTATCTAATCCCTTTTTGAACCTATCCAAAAGAGAGATGAAAACTAACTTCCGACAAGTTGATTTCCTCTTCTTTTTCTTCTTCTTTCTTCTTCCTTCCAAGTTTCCTACGATCTTCCTGCTTCTCTTCTTCTTTTCACGTTTTCTCTTCTTTCTCTTTGGTTCTCACGACACTTCTCTCTTCTTCTTCTAATTCAAAACCATTTTTAATGGTATTTTCCCATTTTACCCTTCATTTACCTTGTCCTGCCCATTTTGCCCCTTCTTTCGTTTAATCTATCTACTAACTCCTTTAAGCCAACTTAATTCTAACCTTCCTATATTAATTCTAACTTAATTCTTATCCTACCATCTAATTCTAATCTCTATTCATGTCACTAAATTTATGACTGAATTCAAACAAATAATCAAACAATTGAAAAAATAAACCAAAACCCAAATAAATAGTTAGATAACAAATCACTAAAAATTGGAAAAATAATTCGGGGTCCAACACCATATCTTAGAATTATCTTTATATAATTCAAAGTATGGAATAATTAATCAATCTAATAACTAGATTAATATGCATATATTACCAGGTTGTAATACAATGTTAAAAGATAATCATATATATTAAAGGATAATCACATAAATTAACAAATAATCACATAGATTATAAAAGGATCAAATTACAATATATGTATAATTATACATAATATCACTTATTTGGATATTATATTGAATTCAATAGTTAAAGGACTTACAAAAAATTTTTTCCAATAGAAATGCATAATTGTTCTCCAATACGAAGCAATATCTGTATGATCAACATAAATGAAAACTAAATTACATTCAAATTTCAACGATTATCTTTTATATTGAAATTTGAACATTCGACTGCATTTTTAGTAATTATTAACGGATAACACTAAACACATTCAAGGGTGTTTTAGTGATTATCATTACATTTGTTTCTAAATCGTGTTTCTCGCTAAAGTTGTGATAGAAAACTTTAACTTGTGGGATTGCTCATTATTTTCCATCATTTTTTACCTTCTTTAGCTCGGTCAATTACATTGATAAAATCATCTGGACCAGTACTAATTGTAAGAGTTTTGAACTTAGCAAGATGTTTATGTTAGAATGCACTCTCTAAAACAATTCCTAGTCTTTTAAGTTCAAGTATTCAAGAGACAAGAATAAAACCCTTACCTCAACCTTTCTCAATCCATGAAGTCTTATAAGCTTCAATCTCTACAACATTTGAACTCCTGCAACCTTTAAAATTCAACACCTGTTGTTTGAAGGCATTGTTAAGTTGTAAGGACTATTCAGCAAGTATTGGAATGAATTCTAGTCCTTTTTCTATTAAAATAGATGTTCTGTTATTGCTAAAAGAAAATTGAGAAGTGATTTCATCACTTTTATAATGTAAAAACTTTATATTATGAGCAAATAAATTTAATTGCTTAAAATAATCTTTTACTTTAGGATCTAGAATTTATAATTCTCTTAATATGATACATAAATACATACCTAAAGTATTTGTTGAAATTGATATGTTGCAAACCTATTTTTAACAAACATATTTTTTCCCTTGACCTCTTTTGCTTGCAGGATTTTTTAATGAATTATTTAGCATTTGTTTTTTTTTAATTCTAATGGTTAGAGAATGCAACACTTTATATACTTTATAATTTAATCATGTATGCTCATCAAATAACTAAATGAATGATCAATATTTTTTATCTATTTAATTCTTAGTTGGACTTTAAAAAAATGTTATTAACCCAATGGCATGCCATATTCTAACAATTTTCACTTGGTTTAATCATAAGATAATCTTAAAAATAAATAGCATCATTTCAAGTGCATGAAAATAAATCATTAAATTTCAATATAATTAACTTTATATGATAAAACAACAAACGTGAGCTATGACGGTTGTATATTATTCATGTAATATACTTCTTTCAATATACTACATCATTCAATACTCATTATCCTAGGTCCATAAATAATTATATAAATGACTTCCATCATGATCTATAATTATATCTCATAGACTTTAATGTTAAAGCATTCAGTATAAATATGTACGTTATTATAAATAGGAAATTATTAATGTAGAATCAGAAATAAATAAACGAGCTCAAAGTGTTAGCATCATCATAAACAAATGTCATTCAGCAGTATAAACATGACCCATTTTATGTACCCATCCTTAAATGTTTTTAGTTATAAGCCCTCAGTTGATGGACTTGTTTTCATCTTATTAGTAATAATATGCTCAAAAGATATTCTTTATTTTTAAACTTCCTCCTTAATGACGAAAATACTAATATGCTCAATAGATATTCTTTGTTTCTAAACTTCCTCCTTAATGGTAAAATACTTTAATATTATAGATTTGACACATTTTGAATATTTATCCTTTTTAGAGAAAACATTGATGCAAAATTATCATAATAAATTTTTGGTAGTTTAGTAATGACGTTAACAATCATAGGTTTTGAAATAAAATTCCATAAAAACAATGCATAAACTATGGCTTCAAAATATCCCACAACCATTGTTACAACAAATTTATGATACGTCAAATTTAACAACTTTAACCTGTATTAGTGGAATACTAATCTAGATAAGTTGACCAATCACCTTAAAAATATGATTTTAACACCTAATGATCAAACTTAATTTGATTACAATTATCAATTAAACTTCCCAAAAATGTTTCAAAAACTTTGTTTGAAAGATCGAGAAACTTTTATATTAAAAATAGAAGCTTCATTGCCTCTTAATGAATAGAAATACTCATGCAATGAAATGAAGTAAAAATTATATAACAAAATGAGATTACAACTAATATTTAAAACTAAAGAATAACTTGATAAGCCTTGATCTTCTTTGGATCTTGATTTAGTTGTAAATTTTAACTTTTGCTTATCAACTTTTTAAGTTATCTTCTTGGTTTTATGACTTTAATTTGTTTTTATATTGCTTTTCATCGAAATAATAAACTCATTAGTACTAATTACGTTTTATTATCAAAACACTGATTGTAATCTCCTTTAGTTCAACACCATATTTTATTACCCATTACTCCCACTAACTTCGCCATTCTTATTGAATCTAGCATTTCTGGTTTTTATGATTCTAAGACTATAAATTAGGAAGTAAAAACTAAATTCTTTAGATTTATTTGGATAACCTATAAAGTAAGCACTAATTTTTTGAGATTATAATTTCATTTTATTTGGATTATAGGTCCTTACCTCTATTGCACAACCATAGATATAAAAATGTGTTAGACTAGGTCTGTCTCCAATCTACATTTTAAAAGCATATTTTGAAACTTCCTTACTAGGAACCCTATTTAATAAATACATAATAGTTTAAGGTGCACACATCCACAAAGATTTAGATTGTGTGGAGTGTTGCGGTCTAAACAAAACAATATAAATTAAATTCTATCTAGACCAATTAGAGGCAAGTGTACCTCGTTGACAAGTAATATAAATCGGTAAGAACCGGATAACGTACCCAAGGGAAAATTTTCAACACATAAGACAATTAAATTAAACGATGAAAAATTACTCAGACGATCAAGAATTAATTGATTTGCAAATAAAATAAAATAAAATAAGAAAATTAAAAAATATGAAAAATGCAAGGTATGAATTAAAACGACTAGATTTAATCAAATGACAGAAATCGGTTAAGGTATCAAATTTTAATTGGAGTGGACATTCAAAATAAAATTGTAACAGTAGATTGATTTAGGATATACTTCACTTAAGCAAGTCAAACCCAATATTAATGGGAATTCCCTTTTCTTTTAAATCCGAGTCACCCACTTGGTTCATAGATAATTCGGAATAAAAGACGTTAAATATAAAAAGTCTAAAATTAAGTTCGTTAATCCTAGATATCCTCACACAAGTTCCTAAGGTTGGTCTATACTTAAGTCTCAAGTATGTCGCTTAGTTAATTTTTCGACAAATTAAATCCCACTGGTTGTAGCATAAATCATCTAAGGTCTTAATTTAGGTGATTAAGCTAAATTAGGATAAAATATGTATTTAATCAAGCAAAAATCAATATCACAAAAATTATCCTAATCTAATATCAATCTTAACCTTAACCGAAAAGAAAAACTTACTCACATATATTCATCAACGTAACATAAATCATGGTCATAATATATATTTGTATTCATTAAATTCACACACTTAAAATAAATAATGAATTAAAAATTAAAAACATCCCTTACCTCCAGCTCTCGCATGCTTTTCTCCAACTCTACGTTTTGCTTTTTCTCCAGCTCTTCACGTGTTTCTCTATCAGCTGCTCACGCCCGCCTTCAAACCCAGCAACAACGTATTTTTCCTCTCACCAGCAGCTGCCACGTCCTCCTTCAAACCCAGCAAGATGTCCTCCACTCACAAGCACCTATGTTGCTTCAACGTGGCTGCTTCAAATCATTGCCACCTCCTGCTTTGATTTGGTGTCTCCACAAGCTGCCAACGTCTCCTTTGGTCTCCACCAGCTAATGTATTTAATCTCTACCACTAGCTTTGCCTCAACGTGTGTGTAACGTGAGTGATGAATCAGTTTGAGAGGGAGCTCTTCCTTCCTTGCCGCTAGCTGTTTCAACGTGAATTTGCCACCACCAGCTGCTTTGGAGAGTGTGTTCGATGAATGGCCTGTAACGTGAGTGATGAAGGAGCTGTGTTTTTTCGTTTTCCTCTTTTCCACCAATCCTCAACGTTATTCTCTCATTTGTTTCATCTCCACTTGTTTTATCGTTTTTTCTTTAACTCACCAGCCACTAACGTTGTCACTCCCCAGGTTCTTTAACTCCACGCAGCTGCTTCCTCTTTTATCTCCTACCCACCGTGTGCTTTTGATGTCTGAGTGGTTGTTGTCTTGAGAGCTGGTCCAACGTGAGTGATGGAGTTGTGTGAGTGATGGAGCCCAAAAAAATCCTCTTCCAACCTCTTACATAGTCTCCTTTTATTCTTTTTTTTTTTTTCATTACAAAGGAAGGAGAACAATAGGTTACAAATGACGGAAAAACACAACCCCACCCGCGTCTTGGGAAAGAAGCGCCTGGACGGCCATCGGAGGTGTCTAAAGAAGGTGCAGTCCCGGAGGCAGCAAAGTAGCACATGCTGCCAGCCTGTCCGCACACTGGTTCCTCTTTCGCCCGACATGACGCAGCACTACCTCGCAGTCCTGATTCAACAGACCTCGAATACTTGCAACCAAGAAAAGATCCTCAGTCAGAACACGCTGGGAAGAAGAAAGGATATTAATGACCTCCAACGAGTTGACTTCAACGACGAGTCAATGGTAGCCCCGGTCCCACGCCAATGTGAGACCAGAATGGACCCTGTGAAGCTCTGCGATGAGAGGGGAGCTTCGGCCGAAATGTTGCTGAAAGCCCCCGCATCATTGCCCATACTGATCCCGAAGTAAACTGCCGGCCGACGCCTGCGCAGCCCCGGGAGTGACCGCACCATCCGTATTCAACTTCATCCAGCCCGCCAACGGCCGAGTCCAGCCCACGAGAGTCCCCACAGGCATGGTGGCTCCCGGGAAAACACAGGATTCCATGAGTCGAGCTCATAAAATTCACTCAACATACTCCAGAACCAAGCGGCAACCATCCGTCAGCCAAATAAAGCCCTGCTCGAACATGAATTTATTCCACCAGGTCCACAAGTACCAACAGGCGACCCCAAAGATAATAGACCACGCAACCTGATGAAAAGGTAGCATGGTGGTAAGGTTAGAAAGGACCCAGACCCCTTCCTCCTGGTGATAGAATCGGTGCCCCAGCACAGCCCGCGGAAACTGAGCCCAAAAGGTGCGCACCCCCGGACAGTCCCTCACCACGTGGAGCGTGGTCTCGTCATGGCCATAGTAAAGGCAACGGCTATTAGTGGTGAGGTGACAGATAACCCGTTGGCAATTCGTCAGAAGTTTACCGTGAGCCAACAGCCACAAGAAAGACCGGATCCGTTGAGGACCGACCCATTTCCAAACATCCTCCCACACCCTGGGCTGCGAGGCAGCATCGGTACACGTCTGCAACTCGTAAGCCAATGCTACCGTAAACCTCCCATGGGAGGTGGGACCCCAAATGAGTTGATCATCCGCCGCATCAGCCATCGGAGACCTGATGAAGGTGAGAGTCAAGCAAACCGCAGTCGGGAGGAACTGCTGGAACACGGGCCAACGCCAATTGCCCCTCCAGTCCGTGAAGTCAGCCACCATAGCTTGCAGTAAACATTTAGGGACCCCCATGGTAGTCAGATGGATTAGGGGTCCCCAGCCTCCAACCCAGTTATCGAGCCAGAATAAAATACGACGACCATTTCCCAGGACCCAATGGCTGCCTTCACGAACAATCGACTAGACCGCCGAAAGACTGCGCCAGACCATGGAAGCCCGGGGCCTCGCAATAATGTATGGCAAATGGTGAGTATCTAACCGGTACTTCGCACAAAGCACACGAACCCAGAGGGTGGTCGGATTGACTAACAACGTCCAACCTAGTTTGGCAAGTAAAGCGTCATTAGTGGGCCTGAGACGTCGAATGCCCAAACCCCCAGTGGACTTCGGCTGGCAGACTGTGTTCCAGTTCACCAAGTGGAGACGACGTTGTGAGGCGGTCGAGCCCCAAATAAAATCTCGCATGAGCTTTTCAAGAGCATCACAAAGGTGGCGTGGCAGGCGGACCGTCTGCATCGTGAAAATGGGAAGCGCGGAGATAACTGACTGGGCTAAAGTAACCCGACCGGCCAGGGACAAAGTTTGCGCACGCCAACCTATGAGCTGCGCTTGAGCCATATCTAGAATATGTTGGAAGGTCCGTCGGATAATCCTCTCGTGAAACAAAGGGACCCTGAGGTACCGGCCCAAGTTAGTCGTACAGCTCAGTCGGAGTCCCTGACTGAGTCGTCGGGCAATGTCCTGGGGCACATTCCTAGAGAAAAAAATTCAGGTCTTCTCGAGACTTATTTTTTGACCCAAGGTGGAGCAGAAAGTCTGTAAGGTACGGGTGATCATCTGCGACTGGGACTCCGCAGCTTCTGCAAAAAGGACCAGGTCATCAGCGAAGAAAAGGTGGGAAATGGGAGGATTTCCTTTGTACTGCACTAATTAAGACAGACGATAGACAGTGGCTTTGGCTTTTTATTATTATTATTATTATTATTATTATTATTATTATTATTATTATTATTATTATTATTATTATTATTATTATTA
>JANTNU010457743.1:0-11615 GCA_024752395.1 Erythroxylum havanense
ATGATTGTTATAAAGTTCGTTATGATATGAGAGATTGATTGAGGAAAATGTCCAAGAAAAAGGAAATCAGATTTGATTAATGAGTAAAGAAAAGAAAAGAAAAAAAATTATACCGGATTTGGTTAGTCTAGGTTTCCAACGCGGCGGTTTTCTAATGGGTATGTCTTCGAATGTCGAATATGTTTCAGTTCGATTGATTATTTCGTTTGTTTCCGCTTTATGATTCGATTCGATTCGTGCTCTATTTCGTTTCGCTTA
The DNA here is from genome assembly GCA_024752395.1 of Erythroxylum havanense. Taxonomy (NCBI): domain Eukaryota; kingdom Viridiplantae; phylum Streptophyta; class Magnoliopsida; order Malpighiales; family Erythroxylaceae; genus Erythroxylum; species Erythroxylum havanense. Next base: position 259 of record JANTNU010457743.1, read on the forward strand.
CGTATCCCCTTTCGTATTGCTTTGTCTTTGTTATCCGATTTTGACTCGTTTTTTATTGTATTTTCACCTTCCCTTTGTTTGTGCTTCGCTTTTCGTTATGTTTTTCGTTTCGTGTTATCGAATGCCTTGAGTTACGATTTGAAATTTCGATGCGAAATTTTCGTTTCCATTCGCTTTTGTTTCCTTCGCTTTTCGTTTTCCGGTTGGGATCCGGTCTCCGGATTGGGTTCTAACATTTATGGTATCAGAGCCCAGTATTATGATCATACTTGGGCAATATGATTATCGAGAATGAATTTAGTGACTGTTTGATTGAGGTTAAGAAATTTGATTGATATTAGGAATGTGTTAATGAAAATGAGCTTCGGAATGTTTGATGACGTGGGGAGAAAGTGATTTGACTATGTTTTTGGGAGATGAAATTTACTGATCCTTAACGGGTTTCTTAAACAATGGGATCATATGACGTGTGAAAATATGTTAAGAAATGTTTGATTGGAGGAGATAGTGATTTTGGATATGATATTAGTATTAGACATAAGAAATGAATAAGTGCAAATAAGTTGAGAATTATGTGTGATAAGGAAAAAGTGTTTATGATGATCTTCGTTTAGAAAGAAATTTTATGTAAGGATGAGTTATTTGGTGTTTAATCAAGTAGGAATTTCGGGGACGAAATTCTTTTAAGAGGGAGAGAAATGTTGGACCTCGATCTTTAAGTGAATTTTAGAAATATAAAAAGTATGAAATAAGTAAGTTTGTATATGAAGTTTTTAATAGATGTGATTATGTTTTAAGAAAATTGATGACAAAAAGAATTGATTGAGTTTCATGATTTTGAAAATTGAATAGATTTGTATGGATTATACAAGTTTAAGTGGATGAGAAATTGAAAATTTAGTTGAAAATCAAGATATAAAGAGAGAAAGTGTGAGAAGATAAAAAATTATGAAAAGTTTGACTTTTTGGCCTTTGAGGGTTGACTTTTGATTTAGTCAAAATGTAAGAAAATATTCAACACGAAACTTGTAGCTTATGTTGAGAGTTTTCTTTAGCCATAAAGTTTGTAATTTTTCGATCTCGGGAGTGAAAGTTATGATCAGTCAAAGTTTAAGTGTGTTAAGGTTGACTTTTATTATGTTATGACTAAAGCTTTGACTGGAAAAATTTACCTAGTTAAAGGTAAATTAAGCTTTGAAGTTCTTCATTAAAGTTGAAGGATTTGATTTGATCTTTATTTTGATATAAAGTATAGAATTTTTCGATTAAGGAATAATAAGTTATGATTTTTTTACAAGTTTCTGTTATGATTTTAGCATAAATATTAGAGGACAACATCTTTGACCGGAAAATGGACTCCCTTAGGATTCAAATTAATTTTTATGTCCTTCATGAAAGTTGTAGGTGACTTTCTGATCTTCGCAGTAATATAAAATATGAGGTGTTCGGAATTTGGAGTTGAAAGATATAAATTTTCAAGGTTGAGGTCTTTGTTTAGGTATTTATTATTTGGGCTAAATCTTAGATTAGAAAATTAATTATTTTAATGATGGAACTGATCTTTAAGTTCTACATGAAAGTTGTAGAGCTTCCTTCAAGCTTTTTATAGAGACCAAATTTGCAATTTTTGGAGTTCTGAGTGAAAAGAAGTTATAGCACAAGTAGATATTTAAATATTTGAATAGTTACATAGTTAACAGAACTGAGTATCATAGAAGGCACAATCCCTTCAGTTCAAAACATCATTTTGTTTATTTCAAAATCCAACATATATCATAAAACACAATCAAATGACGGCTAATCTGTCAACAGGTAACGAGACTTATACAGAAGATACCATAATTGGTATCATATCATAGAAGAGACTTATGTCTCAATAACAGAAGACATCGAAGTGTCAATAACAGAAGACATCGAAGTGTCAGACACTAAAGTATCACAAAAATAGCTGCAGGCCCTTCTAGGCATGCCTATTTACCTCGGACCTTCATGTCCGGGATCAGTACACATTCATCAATATCAAATTTAATTCAGTAATAAACAAAATAAATCAAGGTGAGACCATTTAGGATACCCACAAAATTTACCGTCTAAATTACTTACAAAAGCTCCCTGTTTGCTTATTTCCTCGAATTCTTGACAATATCTGGAATAGGTCACTCCAAGGGTTCCTCTAAAATATTCAATACAAACATATATTACTATTGTGCACAATTATGAATTAAATTATGCACATTCATGTATACTGAATATGTATGATGCATGTTCATGTAAAAAATCCAGGTTTCTTATCCTTAATCTTAGCACATTATCGGTCATGTGAAATCATACTTAATCCCTCATCTAGATTTATTTCACAATTTACCTTCGGGTCTACTTTGCTCAATTATTCTCATCAATAAGGTGAGGTAATTAGGTAATACTTCCTTTTAGAAAGTTTTCCCTCTTTGTATTAGGTTTCCAATGATACCAAGTTCATCCAAGTTGGTTTAGTATTCAATGAGTTATGCTCAAAATACGACAGACTATGTAATTTGAATGCATGATCATGCCTCCAAGTTGTACACCTCATAACTCTCAATTCCAATAACCAAAAATTTCAAACATTATACCAACTTAAAGTTAAGATAATAAGCTTCAACTTTCGTGCAGACATCTCAGTCTAATTCGGCTTATATCAATATATTTTATTCAAAAACCACAGGATATGATTTATGTCCCTGGAAGTGCTACTGCCTAAGCTAAGACTCAATTTCATGCCAAATTTTGAAAATCTTAGAGACAGAATTAAAATTTGACTTATTCAATAAAGTTGTAGAAATATGTCTCTAGTTTAATCTGATTTAAGAAACAACTCATTTGGAGATCCACAGTTTAAGTTATAATCGAAATACCAAAGCAAGTTCAATGAAAACACATACTTCATCATTTTCTTCCAGCTTTTCCCCAAAACAGACTTTCGGGTCAATGTTACATGGTCATTTTGACAATGAAAATGAAGGATTTAAGCCAAACATTCTCTAAAAATTTGTTCCTTTATGTATTAAGTTTCTATTGACACCAATGTTATGCAATTTGGTTCAGTATTTTGAAAATTATCCCCAAATGACTACAGATTGTTCACAAACAGTGAGAGATTCCAGATACTCAACTTCAAGCCAACTTTTGATAGAATTAATGATAGAAATCAAATTTGACGCCTACATAAAAGTTGTAGATACAAGTTTCTAGTTTAATAAGAATTTAAATTCATCCAATTTAGAAATCTACAGAGCAAGATATGGTTAAAAAAATGAAACCTGTGTAGTAGAACTACTCATCTAAACCAGTTTCCAACATGTATCAAACCTCAATTCTTTCCCATTTCAATACACAATTGATCCATATTAAACATAAAATAACACATGTTATCACAGGATACCAAGTTTATAATTCCCTTACCTTACCAAATTTCAAATTCAACTCCAAGAATCCAACTATTACAACACCTTCTAAGCAACTAATACACTTCCAAAACCAAGATAGATGTAATGTGTTTTTAACACCCAAAACACATCAGCATAGAAATTAGTATGAGAGAGATTCTTCATGTAGCATATGGCAAGGAGTTTACAAAATAAAAGTATGAAGGTAGAGCAAAGAATCGGTGGAGAGAAGAGAGCCAAATGAAGGCTACCAAAGTCTTGTAAAGGCTTGACACATAAGTTGCTACGTGTCTTCATTATGTATTGCCACATATATCTCTAATGCATGACTCCCATTTGCCTCCATTTATGTTGCCAATTGCAACACTTCCATTTGTCCACTTATCAACTTATTAACTATGCCATTTGTTACATTCTTGCTAACCCATATGTCAATTAATTATTCATGCCAAATGTCACTAACTCATAGGCTTAATCTTTGCAATTTTCATATATCAATTTATCTTGCCACTTGAAAATTTTCCTAATCTAAATATACATTTAAATACCTCAAATCTCTAATGGTATTAATTAATTCCAATTTACTCACTATAATCACTTGATCAAAAATTCAAGTCATAAGTTTTTCATATTCTAATCATAGAATAATTCTAACTCCTATCACACATGTACTTTCATCAACATTTATTATTTCAACTAAGATATATTTTGGGGCCTTTCAACTCTCTCCCCTTTAAAAGAATTTCATCCTCGAAATTTATACCTATTAAAATAGTTGAGGATACTGAGCTTTCATGGTTTCTTCAGGTTCCCATGTTGCTTCCTCAAGTCCATGATGTTGTCAGAGTATTTTTACCAAAGGCACTGACTTGCTCCTGAGTTGTTTAATTTCTCTGGCTAAGATTGAAATCGGCCCTTCTTTATACGACAAATCCTGTTGTACCTGAATTTTTTGCTCTAGAATTTTATGTTTCACATCAGAACGATATCTTCTTAGCATAGAAACATGAAAAACATTATGTAACCTGACCAATTCTTCAGGAAGAGCCAGCTGATAAGCTACTGGTCTAATTCTTTTTAGAATTTCATAAGGAACGATGAATCGCGACTAAGCTTACCCTCCTTTCCAAACCGAAGTATGTATTTTCATGGTGATACTTTCAAAAACACCTTATCACCCACTTAATACTCAATATCTTTCCTTTTTTGATCAGTATAAGACTTCTGCCTATCATCAGCTTTTAATCTTTATTGAATAATCTAAATCTTTTCTTCAGTAACTTTCACAATTTCTGGCCCGATCATCTTATTTTCACTCAACTGAGTCTAACATACCGGAGTTTTATACTTCCTACCATACAACGCTTCATAAGGTGCCATGCCAATGCTCATCTGATAACTGTTATTGTAAGCAAACTCCATCAGAGTCAGATAGTTATCCCAACTCCTAGCAAACTCTAACAGACATCCCCGCAACATATCTTCCAATATCTGTATAACTCATTCAGATTGTCCATCTATCTTGGGATAGAAAGTAGTACTAAACTTATCCTGAGTTTTCAGAGCCTTCTGTAAACTTTTCCTGAATCTTGAAGTAAATCGAGGATCACGATTTGAAATGATAGACAATAGTACACCATGCAGTCTCACTATCTCATTTACATACAAATCTACAAGCCTATCCAAAGAATAGTTAGGATGAACAGGCAGAAAATGAGCAAATTTGGTGAACTTATATACAATCACCCATACAGCATCATGCTTGCTTTAAGTGACAGGAAGTCCAGTGACAAAATCCATGGTAATGTTATCCCATTTCCATTGAAGAATAGAAATAGGACGTAACAAACCAGAAGGAACCTGATGCTCAGTTTTAACCTACTAGCATCTCAGACATTTTACTACATAATCCACAGCATCCCGTTTCATACCTGCCCACTAGTAATACTGCTTCAAATCCTGATACATCTTGTTTCCACCCGGATGCATAGTAAATACTGTATTATGAGCCTCAAACAATAGTTTTTTCTTTAATTCATCATTAGCTGGCACACACAGACTTGCACAGAAAATCAGACTGTTTACCTTCCTGAGTAGCCAAGGTAAGTTGTTGTAACGTATTATTAGCTCTTTGAGCGTCACAAATCTCCTGTCTCAAAGTAGGCCTTACTTTCAATTGAGCCATCAAAGCTCCATCAGATCCCAGTTTCCATCCATTCTGCTTAAATGATAATGTTGAGATGGTCTTTCGACTCAAGGCATCAGCTATAACATTAGCCTTACCCGAATGGTAGTTCATAATACAATCATAGTCTTTAAATAATTCCAACCAATGACCTTGTCTCAGATTAAGTTCCTTCTAGGTAAGCAGATACTTCAAGCTCTTATAAATTGTGAAAATTCTATACCTTTCACTATACAGTTAGTGCCGCCAAATTTTTAAGGCAAACACTACTACAACAAGTTCTAAATCATATGTGGGGTAATTCTGTTCATGAGTCTTTGGTTGCCTAGAGGTATAAACAACTACCTTTCCTTCTTGCATAAAAACACAACCTAAACCAATTCCAGATGCATCAGTATACATAACATACTCCTTACCAGGACTAAGTTAAACTAATACAGGAGCTTCAGTAAGCATACTTTTCAACTGATCAAAGCTACTCTGACATCTATCAGACCATTCATACTTCACTCCCTTCTGTAACAGTTTAGTGAAAGGGGATGCTATCACTGAGAATCCCTTAACAAACCGACGGTAATAACCAACAAGACCCAAAAAAATTCTCACTTTTGTTACATTCCGTGGTGGCTTCCAATTAACAACGCTTCTATCTTACTAGGATCAACTCTGATTCCTTCAGAAGAGACAACATGGCCCAAAACTGATATCTCCCGAAACCAAAAATCACACTTACTCAACTTACATACAACTGACTTTCCCTCAGAGTCTGTAATACAATTCGGAGATGCTCAGTATGATCCTGTTCATTCTTAGAATAAACCAGGATATCATCAATAAACACCACAACAAACTGGTCTAAATAAGGCCTGAACACTCTATTCATCAGATCCATAAATGCTGCTAGAGCATTAGTTAACCCGAATGGCATAACTAGGAATTCATAATGTCTATAATGGGTCCTAAATGCAGCCTTCAGTACATCCACATCCTTTACCCGAAGCTGATAGTACCCCGATCGTAGATCTATCTTTGAAAATACTCCTGCATCTTTCAGTTGATCAAATAAGTCTTCAATCCTTGGTAATGGATACTTATTCTTCAATGTGACTCTATTCAATTGCCTATAATCGATGCAAATCCATAGTATGCCATCCTTCTTCTTAACAAACAACACCGGTACTCCCTACGGTGACATACTGGGTCTAATAAACCCCTTATCTAGAAGTTCTTGTAACTGCATCTTCAACTCCTTTAACTCAGTAGGAGCCATTCTGTACGGTATTCTGGATATAAGAGTAGTGCCACGTATAACTTCAATAGATAACTCCACATCTCTTTCAGGAGGGAGTCCAAGTAATTCCTCAGGAAATACATATGGAAATTCATTCACTACAGGAATCTCAAGCAGTTTATCCTTACCACCCTCCTTATGGGAATCAAGCACAAAAGCTAAACCTTCCTGAGGAGCTTTCTAGCTTGCATAGTAGATACCATATTAGCTAAGGAACTAGTGCGGATGCCATGCAACACTATCTTAGACTTATCGGGTCTCCTAAACATAGCTGTCTTAGCATTACAGTCAATTACTGCCTGATGCTTAGATAACCAGTCCATACCCAGAATCAAGTCAAATTCATGAAATGACAATTTAATCAAATCCGCCACATACTTAGGTCCTTGAATCGTAATAGGATAATTCTTAAACACCTGATTAACCAACACACTACTGCCCAGAGGACTAGTCATATGAATGCTATATTCTAACTGGTCTATAGACATTTTCATATCAAATATTTCTCTAGCACAGATATATGAGTGTGTAGATCCAAGATCAATTAATGCATATATTTCAGAATTAAAGAGAGAAACAATACTAGCAATGACATCTGGTGCATCTTGATCCTCACGAGCTTTCAGTGCATAAGCTTGAGCCGAAGTAGTAGACACAGCTGGTCGATCTACTATTTCTGATTGGTTACTCCAATTCGGTCTATTCTACCCAGATCCTCCTCGACCTCTACTATGTCCTCTATTCCCAGCTGACGCATGAAAGACCTCTCGACTAGCTTGTGATGTCTGAGCCTGGTTGAGAGGGCAACTACCTATCTTATTTTCAGTACTACCACAGTGAAAACAGGCTCCCGTAGCCCTTCTGCAAACACCCTAATGATGCACAAAACAATCAGGGCACTCCAGGGGTTCAGAACCTCGGCCTCTAGATGACCCCCTACTAGAAACAGCCGAAGAGGGAAAGTTTTGTCGCCATCCCCATGTCACTGATCTCTAAGTATTTTCTGGTACAGAAGTAGTGCCTTCCCGACTTCATTTCCCCGAGGACTAGCCTCCTCTACCAAAACCCCTTCTCTGACTACTTTCTCTCCTAACCATCTCCTGTCTCTCAATTTTCACTACAGTCTATACCATTTGATGGTACGTCACTTGTTGCAATAGAGTAATTGCTTCCAGATGCTCCTTGATGGAATCATGCAATCCATCCTCAAACTGGTGACATCGGAACTCCTCTGTAAGCACAGATTCAGGGGCATATTTATTGAATCGGTTGAACTCCCGATCATACTCAGCAATTGATAAGTTTCTCTGCTTCAAGTTCAGCAATTGCTTCCATTTATCCTTTCTATAAGCCTCTGTCACATACTTAGCTTTAAATTTTTAGGCAAAGACATCCCAAGTCAAAGGTACCGGCAACTGAGGACTCCTTAGAACGAACTTCCACCATTCATAAGCTGCTCCCTGCAGAAGGGAGATAGCACAGTGCACCATCTACTCAGCTGGACAACTGATCTCATCTAGTACCCTCTTCACCTTCTCAATCCAGAACTCAGCCCTCTCAGATTCCTTTAGAAATGTCCCAGTAAATTCCTCGGCTCCATATTTCCTCATCTGATCAATTGGAGCCTTAGGTGCTGTCATTCGATGTAGCAACATCATCATATCTTGGGGCAGCTTAATCAAAGCCTCTTCCTAAGCTGGAGGAGGAGGTGGCATCCCAGCTTCACCTCGATTGACCACCGAGGGTCCATGTATTTCTGGATGAGTTTGCTCCGGCTAATTGCTCTCAGCAACTTCATCAACAGAGTCGCGAGATCTTTCCATCGTAAATTCTATAGACAAAACATGGGACACTGCATTAGGCCAAAACACAATGTGTACACTCAATAGAAGAAATAGTTAAGCGTTGGTTAAACCATATTCGCCTAAACAATGCTCTGATACTAAAAATTGTCACACCCACATATCCCCTGGAAGGATATATGAATGTCACACAAAACAGTACAAACAAATCAAAGCATACGAAAACTTCTAGTAAATAATTCAGGCAAACATACATTAAATTACATAGTACTTAACACAAACTCGTTGAAAAATCCAAACCAAACTGAAGTATCGTTTTTACAAACTTACAAACAAATTCACATATACATATCAGATACAAGCCCAAAAGTCAAACCAAATATTTTACATTATTTTCAAAACAACACTCAGACTTCATCGGCCATTGCGATTGCCTCATCCCAGTCTTTATAAACGTCACTCAAAACCTACACGGGACAAATCCACCGTGCTAAGCATATAGCTTAGTGAGTAATAACTAAACTATGTATAATTTGACAATTAATAATACCGAATCAAGTTATAGCACAAGCAGATATTTAAATATTTAAATTATCGCATAGTTAATAGAACTGAGTATCAAAGAAGGCACAATCCCTTCAGTTCAAAACATCATTTTGTTTATTTCAAAATCCAACATATATCATAATACACAATCAAATGACTGCTAATCTGTCAACAAAAGTGGGTAATAAGACTTATACAGAAGATACCATAATTAATATCATATCACATAAGAGACTTATGTCTCAATAACAGAAGACACCGAAGTGTCAATAATATAAGACATCGAAGTATCAAACACTGAAATGTCACAAAAGCAGCTACAAACCCTTCTAGGCATGCCTATTTACCCACAACTAGGAATCAACAGTTTTAAAACAAAACAAGGTCATTTCAGACATTACATATGCAAAGCAAGTAGTCAATTATATTCACATGCAAATAGCACTTCCAATGATATAAATATGCATCAAACACCTCAGACAATCATTGTCCGAAATTCATAACACAATCACCATAAATCAAATTCAACAAGCAGAACAAAATAAGGTAAGTAGCACTTCAATATCACATTCATCAATCAATACCTCGGACCTTCATGTCTGGGACCAGTACACAATTCAGTAAACATTCATCAATATCAAATTCAATTCAGTAATAAACAAAATAAATCAAGGTGAGAACATCTTAGGATACCCACAAAAGTTACCGTCTAAATTACTTACAAAAGCTCCCTATTTGTTTATTGTCTCGAAGTCCTGGCAATATCTAGAATCGGTCGCTCTAAGGATTCCTTTAAAATATTCAATACAAGCATATATTAATATTGTGCACAATTATGAATTCAATTATGCACATTCATGTATACTGAATATGTATGATGCATGTTCATGTAAAAAATCCGAGTTTTGTATCCTTAATCTTATCACATTATCGGTCATGTGAAATCATATTCAATCCCTCATCCAGATTTATTTCACAATCTACGTTCGGGTCCACCTTGCTCAATTATTCTCATCAGGAAGGTGAGGTAATTAGGTAATACTTCCTTCTAGGAAGTTTTCCCTCTTTGTCTTAGGTTTCCAATGATACCAAGTTCATCCAAGTTGGTTTAGTATTCAATGAGTTATGTTCAAAATACCACAGACTGTGTACATTTGAAATTTTGACTAATGCATGATCATACCTCCAAGTTGTACACCTCATAACTTTCAATTCCAATATCCAAAAATTAAAAAATTTATACCAATTTAAATCTAAGATAATAAGCTTCAACTTTGGTGAAGACATCTTAGTCTAATTCAGCTTATATCAATACATTTTATTCAAAAACCACAGGATATGATTTCTGTCCCTGGTAGTGCTACAGCCTAAGCTAAGACTCAATTTCATGCTAAATTTTGAAAATCTTAGAGATATAATTAAATTTTGATTTCTTCAATAAAGTTGTAGAAATATGTCTCTAGTTTAATATGAATTAAGAAACAACTCATTTGGAGATCCACAGTTTTAATTATAATCGAAATACCAAAGTAAGTTCAGTGAAAACACATACTTCATAATTTTCTTCCAGCTTTTCCCCAAAACAAACTTTCGGGTCAATGTTACATGGTCATTTTGATAATGAAAATGAAGGATTTAAGCCAAACATTCTTCTAAAAATTTGTTCCTTTATGTATTAAGTTTCTACTGACACCAATGTTATGCAATTTGGTTCAGCATTTTGAAAATTATCCCCATATGACTACAGACTGTTTACAAATAGTGATAGATTCCAGATACTCAACTTCAAGCCAACTTTTGACAGAATTAGTGACAGAAATCAAATTCGATGCCTTCATGAAAGTTGTAGATACAAGTTTATAGTTTAATAATAATTTAAATTCATCCAATTTAGATATCTACAGGGCATGATATGGCTAAAAAACTGAAACCTGTGTAGTAGAACTACTCATCTAAACCAGTTTCCAACATGTATCAAACCTCAATTCTTTCCCATTTCAGTACACAATTGATCCATATCAAACATCAAACAACACATGTTATCACAGGATACCAAGTTTATAATTCCCTTACCTTACCAAATTTCAAATTCAACTCCAAGAATCCAA
>JANTNU010459115.1:0-11603 GCA_024752395.1 Erythroxylum havanense
TTTTTGTGTGTTTAACTTCTGATTTTCTTGTAGAAATTTTCAAAGAATTTTTAAGATCTATTCAACCCCCCCTTCTAGATCGCTTACAATATCATCAACATATAGGACTAATATGATGAACTTGCTCCCACTAACCTTCATATAGATACACCGATCAACGGTGTTTTCAACAAAACCATAAGACGTAATGATATCTTTAAACTTAAGATACCGTTGTTGGGAAGCTTGCTTCAGTCCGTATATTGACTTCTTTAATTTACAAACTAATCGTTCCTTTCCTGTGGTCATGAAATCTTCCGGTTGATCCATATATACTTCTTCTTCTAAGTCACCATTTAGAAAGGCGATCTTTACGTCCATTTGGTGAAGCTATAAATCATAATGAGCCACTAGTGCCATAACAATTCTTAAAGAGTCCTTCTTTGAAACTGGAGAGAAGGTCTCTTTATAGTCAATACCATCCTTTTGAGTATAAACTTTGGCAACAAGTCTGGCTTTATACCTTTCAATGTTTCCTTGTGAGTCACGGTTGGTCTTAAAGACCTATTTACAACCCACTTGCTTAGCACCTTCTGGCAACTTAGTTAATTCCCAGACATTGTTATCATCCACTAATTTCAACTCTTCTTTCATAGTATTGAACCATTTTTCAGAATTGTTACAATCCATGGCTTGTTTGAATGAGCTTGGATCTTTATCAATGCTCAAGCCACATTCATGTTCAAGTGAGTAAATTTTGTAGTCACTTGAGATAGCTGGTCTTCTTTGCCTTACAGACCTTCGTAATGCTACGTCTTGTGGCATTACTTCATTATTTGTAACTTGATCATTATTAGCTGGTTCATCATTAATATGTTCAATTTGTGGAATTGGAACATTAATTTACTGTTCTGGTATGTTGCGCATCCGTGATGCAACAAGAGGAATAACAACTGGTGAAATCACATCTGATGTAGTAGATTCTACTCGAATTTGAGTAGTTTCTACTCGATTCTCGTGAATATCCACTTTTTGTGGTTCTCCACTCCTACTGATTTGACCATTCTCAATAAGTCGAGCGTTTCTAGATTCAACTATTCTCATACTATGGTTAGGACAATAAAATCTATACATACCCCTTTGACTTTTCAGGATAGCCAACGAAATAACCACTAACGGTTCTCGCATCAAGCTTCTTTTCATGTGGATTATACAGCCGTACTTCTGCCGGACAACCCCAAATGTGAAGGTGTCGTAAACTAGGTTTCCTTCCTGTCCATAGTTCATAAGATGTCTTAGGAACTGCCTTACTAGGAATCCTATTAAGCGGATAGGCAGTGGTCTTTAATGCATGCATCCACAATGATAAAGGTATAGTACTATTACTTATCATGCTCCTAACCATTTTCATAAGAGTACGATTCTGCCTTTCAGCTACACCATTTTGTTGTCGTGTACCAGGCATTGTGTATTGCGCACATATGCCTCGACTAGCAAGAAACTTTACAAATGGACGTGGACATTGTCCACTTTCATCAAATTTTCCATAATATTCACCACCTCTATCAGACCTCACTATCTTTACTTTTCTATCTAACTGCCTTTCTATCTCATTAATGAACACCTCTAGGATGTCCACAGACTGAGACTTCTCATATAGCAGATAAATATATCCATATCGTGAGAAGTCATCAATAAAGATAATTAAATATTTTTTAGCCGCCCTAAGAAGGAACGTCGAAAGGACCACAGATGTTAGTGTGTATTAATTCAAGTAATGTGTTACTTCTTGTGGCTGGATGCTTTGATATATGTTTGGTTTGCTTGCCTTTATTGCAATCCACACATATATCCTAGTCAACAAAGTCCAATAGAGGTAAGATTTCATTTTTCGCTAACCTTTGTACCCTTTCTTTGGATATATGACCTAATCTTTTATACCACAAAAAGGAGAACATTCCTTATGTGTACTACGTTTATTTCCTATAATATGGTCAACACAAAATAGAGATTCAGCAAAATCAACATCAAAATTGAAACGATATAGACAAACAATTAATGTACCAGAACCATAATAGTACTTATGTTTATACAATGAAAAAACATTGTTTCCATCTTAAATTGAAATCCTACATCATCCAATTTTGCAACAGAAACTAAATTTCTAGCACATTCAGGAACATAAAGACACTTTTCTAGATCTAGGTAACACCTAGTGTCCAAGATCAATCTGTATGTCCCAATGCTCTTTATTCATGCCTTCATTATGTTCCCCATATACAAGAACTTTTCAGTTCCGTTTATCGTCTGGATTGAAAGGAATCCCTATTTAACATGTGACACATGAGTAGTTGCACTAGAATCTAACCACCAGGTATTTTTATACACGTCAATAAGATTTGATTCAAAATATACTGAGACATAGTATGCACCTTTCTTTTAGAACCAAGCCTTTCTTTTCAAACAATCTTTCTGAAAGTGACCAGGCTTCTTACAAAAGTGGTATCTCTTATCTTTCTTGATTCGACCCTCATTAACTTTTTTGAGAGCTTTGTCCTTATTTTTGCCTTTCTGTCGTGGTTTATTCTTGCTGCTACTAGAACCTTGATGAAACGTGAGATGAACGGAGCAGTCCTTTGTTTTCTTCAATCTCCTTTCCTCCTGAACTAACATGGCCTTAATTTCTTGAAGGTCCATTTTTCTTTAATAGTGTTATAATTCACTTGGAACTGGACAAATTCTAGAGGAAGTGAGTTGATTATAATCTGTACTAGAAAGGACTCACTCACATCTATTCCCATAGATTTCAACTTTGCAGCTAGGATTGGCATATGAGTTATATGATCATGAATGGGCTGTGACCATTCAAACTTCTTGGTCGTTAGCTCACTCATTAAAGTCCCTACTATAGACTTGTCAGCTATATCTGATTGAGAGTATTCCTTAAACTTCAACATGAACTCCTTTGCATTGTCCGTTTTAGGCATTGATGGCTTTACATTTTCTACGATCGTCATTCGCATCAAATTTAAGCTCAGCCTATTAGTCCGTTCCCAAGCCTCATAATAAGACCTGTCAGCTTAAAAATTAGTCTCAGTTATGGTTGCAGGCCTTACGTTTAAAACTATGGCTAAATCCAAATCCATTACACCCAGTTGAAACTGGATTTGTTCGGACCAATCCCCATAGTTCAGACCATTGACCTTAATCAAGCCATTGCCTAAGGCGAACAAACTAGTAGATGTTGCACATACAATATATAGTTCACATTAATGCTTTAAGTAAACCTAAATGGATTCAAACTAACTAATAAACTTTGATTATGCATTTAAATTCTCCTTTTGGGTGACATTTAAATATATAGAAGTAACCTATTATGATGCATAAATAATACTATAATGGACAATCAAGCATATTTTAATCAACATATATGTTATCTTTGGATATACAATCATATCACCAAATATGTTGATAACATCCCTTTTATGTCATTAATTATAAGCAATGGTCTACCTTTGGGTGGCTTCCTAGCGTTATAATTAATAATTTCAATTGTTCAATTCAACCTTTATGTCATTTTAGCATCATATCATATTGAACAATTGGAAAAAATCACAATTAAATGATTAAAAATTTTTCAACCTAGGTCACTTTGGTGACTAACAAGCTTTCCATACAACAAACATTTAATTGGAAAATTATCATACTTGACAAACTTTAATATAACTAGTTTGGTCACTTTGGTGACAAACAAACTATTATAAATGTCTATAATGTCATGTATTATATTCATCATATGCTAGGAAAAATTTAATTCTAACTATTACATAATATAAAATTTTCAAAGTACCAAAGAAATATATAATATAGCACAAATTTTCAAAATTATATTATGTATAAATCAATTATGAATTAAATAGTCCATTTTAATTGGGCCACAAACATTTATTAACTTCAAGTTACCCTCAATGGCCCAAAACATAAACAAAAATCAGCCCAGAAATTGAATTTGGGCCTAGAAGCCTGGTTGGCACGTGCACGCACGTGCCAGCATCTGCAAGGATGGGACTATGTCTGGGCACGATCATATTCCTTCAGCATTTCTGGTTTCTTTCTTCTTCTTCTTCTTCTTTTTTTTAAAATACCGAAAACCATTTGTTTCTTACCCAAAGCCATCTCTTACCAACATGAGAGTAAGATACAGAGGATCGACGTCTGGGGTTTTTTATTTCTTTGTTATGGTTGATTCTCTCTCTACGGTGTCTAACTCTCACTCTAACTCTCACATATAAACATGTCTTTTACAGGCTGTGAAATAGAAAATGTACATATTTTAGGCCAAAATCATCTAGACGGGAAGTGAAGACCAAAATCAAATGGTTGTTCAATTTCTGTTCCCAACCGAAAACAATCCCTAGCCTTACCTTTCGGTTGTGTAATTTGGGGCTCTCTTTACAGTGTACTTTACTTACGCTAACCCATACAAATTACATATGATTATCGAAATAAAGAAAGCAATTTACGGGATACAACATTATAACCACCAATACACAAATACAGAGCAGACAACACAACCATGGTGTACGACAAAAATCAATAAGGCAAACCATGCATATCATCACCGAAAGTAATCATTGCATGTCTGTATCCATGTACGACAATTCCATGAAAATATATCATTATGCAAAACTTTGTTCATACAAAAAAAACATGAACACAGTTGTAAAATCATACAATAAATTATGCATCATTATCGACACAAATAACATAAGTAAACATAGTGTATAGCAGACAACAATAATGCAATACCCATGGCTCTGATACCATTGTAAATCACTTTATTGGATCAAATTATGATTCTATAAGTTTTTTCAACTTATATAGCATCACCAATAGACATGTCCTTTGTTAATTGGAAGAGAGAGGATAAGGGTCTTTGACCCATTTGAGATCCAGTCTATAATACCCAGTAACCATTATCTTGGGTGCGTTTATTGGACTCAAATCTATAAGTGACATGGGATATAAAATAGTCCAACAGAAGACGCCACTACTTGTGCAACTGGGTCGTCGTACCTGGACAAATTTATCAACGAGATACTTGTTTCTCCATGACATTAGGACAGACTGAAAGCATAACGAATCGACATTTACAAGCTTGGTCGATCTATGCTTTATCAGCAAGGCCACAACTTGTGCAACTGGGTCGTCGTACTAGATGGTGGCCAAAGTTATCAACAAGATATTTCCATCCAAGAGATTAATAGACAACAAATAGATATTTACAAGCTTATCCAATATGTGATTTATCAACTGTTTCTTTTATTGCTATGTAGTTTTGTGTAATAAATTTCATTTTTATTAACATATTCCATTGTCTCCATTTTTTATTGACTAACTAATACGTTATTCTTTCTTTTTAGGACATATATAAAATTGTGGATAAATTTAAAGTTTATCAAAATTGGTCGATATGAAATTATATTTTAATTAATTTAGTATTAAGTCTATCTATTAGTATTTAATTAGATTATGTCCAAATTACTAACCGACAGTCCTGTATAGCCAAATCGAAGTTTGATTATTAGGATATACATCTGAGACTTTCCTTTGGAAAGGTCATTGGTGACAATAAGTAATTAATTTTTCTTCTGTTCCTGGCTAGTTTACCAACGTTCATCACACTACAAGAAATATGTAGTTTACCGATGGAAAAAACCGATGGTAAATCAGAATAAAACGACGACAACGACGTTGTTAATACGGCCGTAGGTAAATTTAATGACGGACATGTTACGTATCCTCCTGTCGGTAAAGTATACCGATGGATAGGCTTAAACATTGATAAAATTCCTGTCAGTACATTTGCCGATAGAAAAAGAAGAACGGTCGGTAAACCGTAGTTCAGATAATCTCAAAAGTTTAAATATTGTCGACGGAAGAAAAAAAAACACTCGGTAAATATCATATAGTTTAACAACGGTTTAAGGTGTTTCGTCAATAAATATAGTGTTATTTTGTGATGCTCTTTTATATTCTGTCAGTAATTAAAAGTAAGAAATTTTTTAGAAAAATAACCCGACATTAAATTTTATTTCATGATCTTATGATAAACGCATAATTTCAATAGTTATAAATTATCTGTGCATATCAAGTTTATTTGTTTATATATTTAATTTGTTCAAACAGAAAGTTGATTGATGATATAAAGTTAAAATTATCTTAATTGATAATAAAAACATTACAATGTACATAACAAGTCTTTGTAATTTAAAGCAAATGACAATAATAATCCTAATGTCTTGCTAACAGCCGGTACTATGAGGTGCTACCTCTCACCTTTAACTCATACATCTCTTATCTCAGCTGAGCTATAATGCCTATCAATGTGTCCACTGTTGTCTGAAGCCGATTGACTTTAATCGATTTGCGATCGTCTACTAGATGCTACTATACTAGATGTTGAGGATTGTGAAAACATGTGTTAGCAAATGAACCTAGCCTGAAAATCCTTCCACGATGGTCCCTACCACCCACAACATCAAATATGTCTGATTCTTATCAACAGGTGTTTCCTGCTGAGACTACCATTGAATGGTTTTTTGTATTTGGTCCTATTAAGAAGCAATGTTTATATTAGTAAGTGATAATTATTAAGAAATAATAATAAAGCATTAATTTCACATACATTCAGTTTTCTACATCGATTGTTGACAAATGTTATACTGTCATGTTTCTTCATGTGAGTGTGCAAAAAACACATGAGTAGGTGTAGGCCTCATGCCCATAGACTTCTCCTACTTATTTAACCTAAAATGTTAGATGTCAACTACATTTTAGAAAAATTTCGGCAGAGTTTCCTCTATTTTATGATATTTTTCCCTTGTGAACAAATAAAATAACTCAACGCAGCCGTATATAGCACTAGATATTTATACCATTATCATTATCCATAATACATATATTTTCATTTTAACATTCACTCATCAATTTAAATTGAAATACAGCAAAGTAAAACATTTACAATATAAGTGTCAAGTTTAGATACTTATAAGTCTTTGTGCATACTCGTGGTGGGTAATTGATCCTCCCGTATGTACGGAAAAACTCTCTCTCCCTAGCCTCCGCGTCTGTTAGTAGAGTTACGCCCTGAGATAGACATTGCCTTAGGGCTTGTACAATACTCCTACCAACGACTCCATATTTGCTTCGAAATATAAGGGGGTCGTACACCAGCCTTGTGTATCGTACCAATAAAGTTGCGATAACATGTACGAGCTTGCCTTTTCCATACTTTATGTATGATCGTGTCAAAATCCCATAAAAATTGTTTTTGAAAAAAAAGGAAACAATTTGAACTACTATAATGTAATAATATTTATCTAATTAATGTTTACAAATTAATATAAGAAGAAAAAAATTTATTGTATCTCAAACTCCTGAAAGTTTTATGGCCTGATAGACATTCTTCTAGACATAACCTTTAGGATCAATTCTCTCCTTAAATATAGATGTCATATTTCTAGAACACGGTCCAGACGGAATCATCCTAATATAAGAAGTAATTTTATACCATGAAAAAATCAATAAACCTATAACTTAATTAAAAACATAAAGTGCTTAATGCGATTTCACTTGCAGATTATTGACAATTGTTATGTACTTTCTTCCATCAGATCCCTTAACTCCAAGTTGTGGTCGTCTTTTCCATCCGATAAAGGGATAGTGGATGATGTATAAGTTGGGGATGGTGAAGCATGACGAGCAGCAGGTGATGCCTCATTTGTAACTGTAGGCCTTAAAGGAGGAGGAAGTAATGCAGTGCCAGCTGCAGACTGCGACAGTCCACCTTCATAGTAAGTACCTCCAAACATGCATCTCAACCTAGACCGCATAGCCTCACACTGTCTCTTTGGTCCTATATTTCTACCTGAAATTTAATGTTTATTGAATTTTCTACAAATATAAGAATTTGAATTCAATATTTTACACAATATATGGAAAAAGGAAATAAGGTGAGTTGCTGAATATCATATTGAAGTATAAAAGATGAAATAAAGGTTAACAATTGTTAAAATCGTAGAATAAGAACAATAACAACCCACACTCAATAGGACATAGGTTGGCCTCTAATTAGTAGGGAGGTTGTTTGACAAATTCTTATAGATAAAACGATAAATCAACTTTAAAGCTGAGTCTAGTGTATTGTATCGATAAATCGCAATGATATAATTATTTTCTTGGATTCCATGTGACATGAGAGACTGCAAAGGTAAATGAGTTTCCAATATCTGGATTCCCTAGAAGGTCCTGGCATGTTCAAATGCACCAATTGAAATAGTGATACTTCTTCTCTCAGGTGTAGGCTTTTTAATACCTCTTGCAACAACGTTTCCACTATAGCTAAATTTGTAAAGAATACAGTGAATGAGTCGCCAGATTTAGTATGGAAGACTAACTCTCTGGATGAACTACTAGCGGGTTCAAGTTTACCTAAAACATAATCAGTATAGAACTTAGATAATGTCATATTAGAAAACCGTTAAATGAACCAAAACTGGATATGAATGCATACGTGAATATCTAGACGAGGTTTATGGAATTGGTGAATTTTCCAAAAGAATCGGTCTCGCTAATCCTTTATAGACCTTTGTGACATCGGTCTCGCCTCTATCAGCATACATGTGAGCTTCGAGATTTAGGGAAGCTTAAAACAACATATAGTATAGATCATCAAATGTGAATATATATAATAGCTTCATCAAAGAAAATGAGATGTACATAATAAGGAAAGTGACGTTGTCCTGATCATACTAAACACCTTGAAGTAGAAGATCAGCCATAGAAGGTAAACGAGTGTTAATGTATGAAGTGGAAATTTTCTCTACATTGTTTATTCGTTGAGTTAGGGCAATTTTGCCACATTCCTCCTAACAGAATGAATTACTAGCATCCGGAACCAATCGACATTCCTTGATTAAGATTTTGAATTAAATACTTTACATAATATACTAAAAAGGAAATCATTGATTTGAAAAATAAAGTATTCAATTACAAACACAAATTAATCACTATTATAACTTAAATGTAAATTATAATCATTAAGAATCAAAATCCGACTCCTCTTCAAATCTCTGACCCTCGTCATCCTCTCCAGATAAAATTTTAACATATTAGTTAGATGGATCATTCAAAGGTTCATTATCGTTCTATGTGACGGATGCATTTATAAAATGAACATCTTCCTGAAATGCTTCACTTTCAATTCTCTGCTCTCCTTTTCCATGTGATTCAAAAATACATCTAGGTTTAACTTTGTAAACTGCCAACCAATCTATCTTACCTCGTCGTAAGCTTGGAAAAGGGACATAACACACCTGTTTCGCTTGCATTGCCAACACGAAAGGTTCAAATTGTTTCAATCTTCTTCGGTAGTTGATTTTAACTAGATTGTATTGGCTATGTACTTTTGTTCCAATATTTAGATTCGAGTCATACCAGTCACATTTAAATATCACACATCGATTTATTAGCAATGCAGGGTACTCAACTTTAAGTATTTCAACAATTTTACCATAGTAATCCATCAATTCTCCCTGTATGAAAATTTCACTATTTATTGTTGTCATACTATGACCATGATATTCTGTATGATATTTGTATCCATTAACAAAATACACTGGATACAATTTAACAGTTTCTAAGGCTTGCATAAAAGAAATTATCATATCAAAGAGTATAATGTCATTTCAACACTTAAATATAGTATTGAAACTATAAGAATATTTGTAAGTGAAAACTTACATATCTCTGGAACCATCGAGGAAAGTGTCTTTCAACTTCTTTATTTATATCATCTTGTGTGTTGTCTGGCATTATCTCACTTAACAATTCCTCATATAATCTGAATACATTATTATGTATTTCAGTTATGAACAACACAAAATTTGAAAACCGAAATAATCATGTTCAACTTATTACACGAAAGGTTGAAACTCTTGATAGTTCACTAAAATGTAACCATAGGTAGCCTCAATTTCTTCCTCTGTTAACATTCTTCTTGTTGCACATCCATATATTTTTCCAGGATATGTGAAAATGAACAAGTTACCATCTGCATCACTTGTTCCTCTCCCATCGTCATTACGAGGAACTTTTCTTTCTCTTGTGTGAACATGCCACTCAAAATAATGTCCACAAAATGTACTAGCTTCCTCTACTAAATAAGCATTACATATCGAACCTTCAAATCTGACCTTGTTTTTGACATTTTCTTTCAAGTGATGCAAATACCTATATTAGAGAATACGGTTATTACAATTTTGTAGTTAAAACATGTTAATATGGTTATTGCAATAATTTTTGTTGAGTTGTATCTCAAATGGATACATCCATCGATATTGAGCTAGACCGGCTAGTTTTGCCTCGTGTGCTAAATGCACAGGTAGATGCTCCATATAGTCAAAGAAGTTTAGAGAAAAAATCCCTTCTAACTTGCACAAAATTAATAGAATTTTCTTTTCTAGTATTTCCATTTCAGTCAACTTGATTTCATATGATGTTAAACTTTTGAAAAACAAACTTAATTATATTATTACTTCCCAAAACTTAAAAGGGTAGCAACTCCCGAAATGCAATTGGAATTAGCCTTTGTATAAAGACATGACAATAATGACTTTTTATCGCAAATAATTTATACTTCCTCATGTCCACACACCTTGCCAAGTTTGAAACAAAACCATTAGGAAACAATAGACTTTTCAACCATTCACACAAAATCTCTTTTTGTTTTTTTGTCTAAAGTGTAACATGCTTTCAGATATTTACCAGTGCAAAGATCTTTATGTAACTCATTCCTTCTATAAAAAAATTACAAATCGACTCGTGATTTTGCATTATCTTTTATCCTCCCTTCAATGTTTATTATGGTATTGAACAAGTTGTCAAAAATATTTTTCTCAATATGCATTACATCTAGATTATGACGTATCAAATTAGTTTTTCAATATGGAAAATCCCAAAAGATGCTTCGTTTTCTCCAACTAAAGTTTTAACTAATGCTTGTATTTACTTCATCAGCTTCAAATTCTGTTACATTTAGCAAGCTTAATTTGTTAACCTCTTGCAAAATATCTTCACCATCTTTGAAAGGAGGAGGAGGTGTTTTCATCATCCTATTCTTAATGAACTTTTGTTTATTGCGTCTAAATGGATGATCTGGAGGAAGAAATTTCTTGTGATTATCAAACTAACATATTTTGCCTCCATTTGGACAATAAAACACATCAAAATCATTCCCACAATAAGGACAAGCCAATTTTCTAGTTGTGCTCCATCTAGATAACATGGCATATGCCAAAAAAATTACTAATGGTCCACTTCAAAGCCGCTCTTAACACAAAATTCTATTTGAGAGAGACACCATATATTTGAACATCATATTCCCAAAGATATTGCAATTCAGATATCAAAGGTTGTAAGAATACATCAATTTTATGCTTCAGATTTGTAAGCCTTGGCACAATCACTATCAAGAACATATATACCTGTAACACCCCACTCCCGTAAGACCCGAACCCGATATCGTTGGTGATATCCGAGTCCGTGTCCCACGAGAGTGGCGT
>JANTNU010461912.1:0-11583 GCA_024752395.1 Erythroxylum havanense
TACCATCGAGTTTTTCAGGGGTCAAGGGTGAGTTGAATTCTCGTACCTGTAGTTCCCGATCTTGTTCACTCGATTTGGATCCACCAGAAGGAACGATTCTGTGTTGTTCGTCATCTTCTCTGGATAGGAAAAACAAAGACTTGCTTGCTTGACTTTATTTGGTCAAAGGCTTTGATACCATGAACAGAAGACAATACTCTCTTGTATATTTTCATCAGGAGATTACAGAGTTATATACACGAGCTGAACACAAATTTACTCCCCAATTTATGGAGTTCCCCTAAATACAATAACCTAAACTAATCTCCACAATCTACGGCCTTACCGGTCAACACTGTTATATACTATTTTGGAAACATATTGTTCCTAACACTAATTTAGTCTGCAGATATTCCTCAAGCGCCTGGAGGGAGGACGAGGCAGAATCTTCCAAGGGTTGTTGGATTCCGGCCAAGCGAGACATGAGACGTTTTTTGCGGTGAAATATGTTCCCAAAGGTGTCATTATTCTGTTGTAAAAGTTTGTCCAAAAAATGAGGCAGCGCGCCACTGAGGTGCGAGGAAGAATGAGGCCAGTGCTCAGCAACGACAAGATCGAAATCCTCGTGTGTGAGCCAAGCTTATTGAAACAGGAAAGGACGCCTGAATGGCGAATGAGGGTCGTGGCCAGTACAAGTGAGGAGAAGGGGCCGATGATTAGATTTCAAAAAAGGCAGGTGCATCACACTGGTGAAGGGGAAAGCGTCGTGCCAAGAAGGAGAACAGAAAGAGCAATCTAAACGAGCCCTAACCTGCCCGCGACGCCACGTGAAACGAGGACCTACAAAAGCAATTTCCTGAAGGTTGCAAAGATGCACACAATCGCGGAAGTGGGGGTTAACAATGGGTTGAAGACGGGAGCCACCACGTTTATCACGGCTTTCCAATTTGGCATTAAAATCTCCACCTAAGAGCCGTGGGTGAGTGATAGTGTGCGCTATGGTGGGGAGGTAATGTCAGAGGAACTTTTGAAAGGCATGAGACGGGCTAGCATAAATGGCCATGAACTCAAGTTTCGAGCGGTCCCACTCTATACCGACATTCACAAACTGGCGGTGAGCGAATCTGATGCAGACTGTAATGTCAGAGTTCTACAGTAACCAGATACCACCCGAAAAACCCCAGAAGGAGTGTTCAAAACCCAGAGTCCGGATGACTTTCACTGCACGAGCACCACTAATGTGGGGTTCCACCAGTACAAGAAGGAGAGGTTTATGAAGACGGATGTAATTCTTCATGATGGGCATGAAGGACCGACCTCCAGCCCCTTGACAGTTCCATATAAAAATCGTCATGATAGAAATCAGGGAGGACAAAAATCATACGGTAGGGAGATTGACCATAGAACTGGTCAAATCCTGAGCTGGAGTGAGGGTGGGCCCTGGACCGAAATCTGCCATTTGGGTATCTTGATCTGTTACCATGACCTCGGAAGTCGACCGTGTAGGAGGGTCCGGGGATCAGGGGTGGGTTGTCTCGGAGGTGGTCTCGAAGGGAAGGGGTGGGGGGAGAGCTGCTTGAGCCACCGGGGTCCTCATCTATTGCTCCGGCCTGTAAAGAAGCCAGGACGGGCAAGGGAAGGTCAGGGTCGGAACCAACCAGGTCCGCATGAGAAGGAATGGAGAGGGCGAGGTGGCTAGAAGTGGGCCCGAAAGTGCAGAGGGCCTGGGCTAGGGTGATTGGGCCACAAAAGGCCTAAGGAGGGAGGGGTGTTGGGGCTGGGTTGGGTAGGACTGAGTCGTAGGGAGGAGGGGCCTGCAGGGATAGGGCTGGGGTGACTTGGGCTGCAGGCTTGGGAGACTTGGCCTGGCCCAGCGGGTGGGTTTGCATGGACGCAGACGACGCCGTGTTCTACGGAGCTAGTTTTAATCCAGCTGAGACGCGTCTAGGGCAAAGTGAGGGTTCGTTTCGTGTGGCCAATAGAGAGAGGGTCGGATTGGGCAGGTGATGTTGAGAGGATGTGTTGGGGGGAAGGATATAGGACGTGTTAGTGACCGTTGGGGCACGATACGTTGGGGGATTGGACGCGTCTGGAGAGGAGAGCACTGCGAATCGCGAGCCACGCGACCCGATAGGGGGAACGATGGAGGCGCTGGCATTTTTGGCCTTGGAGGGGTTAGGGGTCCGGCGAGCGTGCTGTTGAACCTGCATCCATGGACCAAAGGGAGCGGGGTTGTCCGTGGTGGGAAGTGTGCCGGAGCTGCTTCCGTCTAGCGCAAATGGGGTCGGGTGAGCGGGGGGGGGGGGGGGGGGGTTCTAGAGTGTCCAATGAGGCCGGGCGATGAGGGCAGGTGGAGGAACCGTGGCCTACGCGACCGCAGTGAAAGCAAATCTGCGGTAGGCCTTCATAGGCAACACGAATTAGTTCGTCGTCCAGTTCAGTCACCAATCGAAGAGGGGAGCTGAGGTCCAGAGTGACTGCAACCCGGGCAAAACGACCGCGGTATGCTTGTTGTGTGGTCTCGTCGATCTTCACTATGCGCTCCACGAGATTGCCTAATGCGGTAAGTATGGAAGGATGGTAAAGCACAATGGGCAAGTCAGGGAAGCGAACACACGCTACGACGTGGGTAATTTTTCCGGAAGAGCGGCGAAAGTTTGGCGACCAGGGTTGCACAGAGAGGACGTGACTTGCGAGGATCCAAGGGCCATGCGTCAAAGCACGAAGGTAATCAGTTTCTTCTTTGAAATTAATGAGAAAAAAATCATTGTCTAAATCAACGAGTTTCAGGGGGCCTGTGGGAGTCCATAGGGACTGTAGGCGATCCTTCAGCAGATTGAACCCGATTTTGTGTCCCAGAAGCTTGATAACGACGACATTGGACCAGAGATGGTCTAGCTTTGCTTTAAAGGTGTTGGAGAGTTCAACCCCGAGACCGTGTGAACCCTGTATAAGAGTAATGTTGCCTTCGGACAGCTCAATGGGTTCCTCCTCTGGCCAAGGTAAGTCAGTTGGGAAGTGCAATGCGGCGATGGCCTGTTAACACCTCGCTGTAACTCTGAGAATGGGTCGGGTTAGGCAGGGCGGAGGGGGAGTCTTCCTCCCGCTCCTAAATGCGGGCTTTCTTGGCTGTTGGTCCAGTAGCATCAGTGGCAATGTGTGAAGACATTGGAGACAGCTTTGAAGTAGATCGCAATTGGTAATAGAATCTGGTGTTGGGGAGTAAAAGTGGTGAATGAGAACAGTAGCAAATGTCGATGTGAACAGGAACTAAGTTGAGAGCATTTCATCAAACTAGCCTTAGTCTTTAGTCTTTAGTCATTGTTTTGTGGTTCCAACAATTTTGTTGATGTAATAAAACCTGACCCGAAATTAGGCCAAACAGAACCACACCTTTATACTGAATTTAAAGCTTCATTGGTCACAGGTCAGTCAGTTTTGATTAGGACTACCCATGTTTGTTTTGTTCTGTCTCATGTGCATTATTATTACATGTTCAATCTTGTGACCAGAGGCCCAGCATGGTTTCCGTTGGCTGCCTGACAGTAAAGTTTTCAACTTTTCTCTATTTTGCTTTCTCTGTTCTACTATGTTTTTACCAAGTTTGGGGGTAGAGTCTACACAATGAACAAGACAGAAGTTTCTGGCGGAGACCTACACAATGAACAAGCCAGAGCATCGTCACGATCTAGTTTCTAGGTCAGCAAGTGCTACCTCCGATATAACTGTATATGACTTCACTGTAAAGCATTAATAACCTTCACGCCTCCGATGACGATACGAGCTTTGAAGATGGCGCCGACGACGGAGTATTTAGGTTTCCTGTGCTTTAAGACAGCGGCGGAGGGGGGCAGATGGTGATGTGAGACGTAAACTCCCTAGCATCTACTGACAACTCTATGGTATTGAGCCTCCTGACAGAGTTCTTTATGTATTTACTATTTCAACCTATTTGAGTATTTTCCTTGTTACTTTTTTATATGAGTCTACTGGAAACAACCTCTCTACAATGTAGAGGTAAGGTTGCATACTATCAGGGCCCTCCAGATCCTGCTTCAGTGCGGGACTTCGAGGTATAATGATGATGATGATGATTCAATCTTGTGACCATCCGGTACTTATCTAAGATGTTGCAAAATGAGTAGTATTAAGTATTAACAAATACATTTTGAATTAAAACTATTAGACTAAAATTTTTAAGAATAATTTCATTGGTTAAAAAATCTAACCGGATTAGCAGTGTAACCCTAAAAACTTGAACTATTTAATTTTTCGATTCGGTATACTTCAATATCTCTTATTGTTAAAAATTAATTAATTTATTAATTAATCGATCAATTTTTGTAAATTAATAATTTTTTAAAATAAAAAATAAATGAATTAACGTTTATTTAATAATCTCCTTTTTTTACTAAACTTTAAAATTTTTCAATAAATAAGGAAAATTTGTAATCATATTTTAATTTTATTTAATCTTTAACCGATTTTATGACGGTTTAATACCAATTGATCATTTTAAACATAAATTTTTTTATTGATTTAACTTCTAGTTTGATTTTTATCAAAGTTAAATTACCAATTGACAATAAATAAAACATGGATATAAATTACACAAATATAACAAAAAGATAAAATGTGATATTTTATATAATTATACTCTTTATTAAACAAAATGAAATGAAGATTTGTGGAGCATAAAAATTTTTTAAGTTTAAATAAAAATAGATTATTAAATGAAAATTAATTTATTTGTTTATTTTATAATTTACAAAAATTAACAAATTAATTAATAAACTAATCAATGAATAATTAAAGTAAATCAAATTAAAAAGTTGATAACAGGAAAAAAAAGTTGATCAGTTCAAAATTTTTACGTTTATATAATTTTGTTTTATATTTGAGAGAACTATAAACTCAAAAATAAATTATTTATTGAAAATTATTATTCTTTTCAATAATAACCTGCAGTTATTTCGTTTGTCGTGTACTTACGCTGCGTATGGTTGCTGTTTATGATATCTGTAAACGGAACGAAACAAGACGGAACGGAACAGAAATGGGAGACAGTGAAGTGTTTGGTTGTGGTGGATAGAACGGAAATTTCTGTTTTCGTCCCGTAAACAGAATGTGTTTGGTTGCAGTGGACAGAACGAACAAATGATGATAATGACAAAAATGCCCCTGATCCTTAATATGATTAGAAATATGTAATTAATTGACAAATTTATTATGAACTATTTGTGTTACTTGAAATGGGCACAATTAATAACAATTACAAATTATTATGAAATATCGAATAATAATAATAATAATAATAATAATAATAATAATAATAATAATAATAATAATAATAATAATAACTACTACTACTACTACTAAATTAATAACAATAACAAAATAGACACAAAATGTTTCATAATAATAAATATGAATTATGATAAAGGCAAAATATACAAAATAACAATAATAATAATAGTAATAATAATAATAATAAATACATAATGATGCTTGATAATAAAAATTGTACATCTACATCTAAGACTAATAATAATAATAATAATGAATTTATCATAAAAATAAAAATGCAAATTAAAAGATAACAATAATAATAAAAATGATAATAACAATCATGAACAGTGTCGTGGTTTAAAACTATATTTAAGAATCATAATAATAATATTGATAATACTAATAATAATAGAAATAACAATAATGCTAATATTAATATGAATGACAATCAATACAAAATTAGTAACAATAAGGTAAGCATACTTTGGAATTAAACTTCTAACCGTTCATGGAATTAATTAGATATTAAGTTCAACATACATTTAAATAAAACATTAAGACATTCATAAATTAATTACAATAAACGGTTCAACAATATCTAAAAGCTAAGCATTCATAGATATAGGTACATAATTGGTTCAATAAACATTAAAGCCCTAGAATTTGTTAATTATGTCGTTAATAACAAATCACAAAATGACATCAATAGCTATGAGTAAAAATGCTTGAGCGCATGTCATGTTTGTGTGCAAAGTTGCAACTTCATTGACTTATTCATTTGTTGGTCATGCGACTGGAGTCAGCGTAGAGGAGGGTTCATTGGCGGTTGGGACAATGGCTACATTGTGATGAGTCAGCCTATATGAGTCCATGGCATATGCAGTTTGTGCTTCAGCCAATGTACGATACCCCTTGAATCGAGCATTTGGAAATTCCTCAGTTGCTACTTTGACATCATCCCAATTGGTAAAAATACCAACTTCACGTCTAATAAAGACCACATAAAAATTGTATCGGGCCATATGTTAGTACCTGAAAAGGAATCATATTATAATCATCCATACACGCAGGAAAATGACAAACATTAAATAGTAAGTAAACCAACCATTCATAAGTAAGATAATTGTGCAAACATACATCATTGAAGATGACATGTACCAAGTTCCATCACCATGCAAATTAAAAGATAACAATAATAATACAGCAACTCATATGTCATCAGCTAAAAGGCTCCTAACATAAGCCTGTTTTACTTCTGGTGGTAAACCCCAGAACATATTCATTAATTTAGCTTGCCTCCCGAATATCTTTCCAGCCCTGACAATTTCGTCAACGGGGAAGCCCAAATTGACAAGCTCTTCACCCAACTTAGCTCTTTGCATTCCTGCAATGGCGTCCGCAGTAACCCTAGCATTCTCTTTGCTAGTGTCAATGGCACGAGCAAATGATGCTGCAAGGCTTTCCAGCGCTTCACTATCCTGCATCTTCCATTTCCCTTTGTTTTGTGCATTACCCGCAGCGTTGTGGAAGATGCGACGGAACCAAAGACATGGGCAGAAGTAGTCAGAGGAGGAGTTGTTTGTGGTGCTGGTTGATCAAAAGGGTCATCAAAAGTTGGTTCATCTGCTAGTGCTTCGCTTTCTGTTTCACCCTCATCAAGAAAGTCAACAGCATCAGCAGCATTCTGAGCCCGTCCACCAGTGACTCTGTCCCGTCCAAACACAAATTCAAGCCTTGGGTAAAGCGGGAATGGCTTGCCTGCAAACTCAAACGTACTCAACAACCAAGCTCATTTTATACATTGATCACATGATATTATTGTTTGTTGTACATTTTGTACATTGGTTATGAATTGCAAACCATTGGATTTTTTGATGTCATATGTGTATGTGAAAACAAATGTCTCTCATCTATATCTCTTCTCAGTTTAAGTGTTCTTTGTAATGTTTAGGAAGATGATGCAAGAACACAATAGCATTAAAGCAATTCTTTTAAAAGGCTCAAGTATGTTACTCAATCATAATAATAATAAATAAATAAAAGCATTCTAACAACTTGACAGAAACATGAGGATCTAGGTGGTCATACAAGTCCAACTAATTTGTAATTGTTGACCATTTTCGTAAAAACATTTAGTTTCCTAAAATTTATATTGTACATTTTAACTCCTATAGTTGTATTGATATAGTTGCATCATTTTATACAAATCTATTATATTGATAGTGAAATGGCTTGTACCGATTATGTTTGAAATCTTTCCTACCTTTCTCTCCCATTTCCCCTTTCCATTTCTTGTTAATGTATGTCTATGCTTTATTTGTGCCTCATTCTACTATATGAGGTGAGCACAATGGAAAGTCGTGATGAAACTTGATATGATTGTTTACATACTAAAATCTCTCAATTATATCAATGTGGTATGACCAAGGTCAATTAAAATAATGATGATAAATACAAAATTTCATTTTCACATAATTCAAGTAAAATATATGGGATTAAATTTTGGATTTAAGGTTAATCTTAACTTAATATCCTAAAGTCTTTGAATTAGAAAAATTAAACTTTCTATGATTTACGAAAATAAAATATCTTTAAGTTGGGTTCTTAGATTAATTTATTTTTAAAAAGACTATAAAGTCAACTACCTCTCACCATCCAAACTATAATAATACTGGCTATTGTAAGCTACTAAGACAATAGCAGCTGATTAATGATATGTGGAATTAACTAAAGCACATGCAAAATCTAAAAGAAGGTCTCATACATTGCATGATCACCATCAGACTGTGCTTATTGATTGTTATATATATACTAGAGGAACAAGAAGACATCAGAGAGTTTAAAATGGTGGTGTTTACGGCCAACCCCTTCTTAAAATTCTAGTTGCATTTTCCTATCTGCAACTTCAATGCACCATTTACAACTTTATCCACCAAATATTATTAATGCCAAAGATTTTTGCCAGATTTTCCCAGCTCTACAGTGTCATGTGACATCAGATTCTTCAACATGTACCATTATGTGTCTTCTACCTTGGCTTCAGATTTACTAATTCACACAAGGTTCAAACCAAAATCCACTAAGTTACTCGAGAGCACATAATCAGTCAACTACACAATGGAACAGAACAAGCAAAATTAGATACCAAATTATGAAAAAAGAATCACTCAACTGAACAATGCAATAGACCAACAGAAGTTATATGCAGGTATTGATCATATCACATTCAAGTTGGCATTCCAAACAAGATAACAAGATGGTTGTTCAGTCATCATAGGGCAAGCAAATCAGAGGATGAATGCATATAACTCAGAAGTTTGGAACAGAACATGTTCAAGTTCTGGAATGAAAACATGCATCATGTTCTGTAACCCTCCAAATCCACATCTACAAACACCCAACACTCCGATTCCACAATAACATGAACAGAAACGTCCTTTTCACAGAAACGTCCACCCAACTCCACAATATCCAGACGATGAACGAACTACACAAATTTAGAAGCAACCAATGGATTGAAGAAAACCGAAGAGAAACTCAAGCCATGTTTCTTAATAAAGTAAGAGCTGATGAGAAATGGAAGAGAATGAGAAGAAAGCAATGAACGTTACCTTGTTGATAAGAAGAACTGAAGAGAAGAACAAAGAAAGTGACCACGCACAAAGTCAAATCTGACAAGGGCTCGAGATTTTGGTATATGGAAGAAGATTGAACAAAAAACTCCACTCTTGCCCCCTGAACTCCTCTAGTTGAAACAAAAACAAACGAAAGACAGTACAACTAAGCTACACAAAAATGGAGAAGAAGAACAGAACAATACAACCAGATTGCGCAACCAGAGAAATGGAGAAGCGTCGTGTTGCCCAACGGAAATTAAAACATAAACTTACCAGCGTCGTGTTGCCCAACGTGCGATGGAGAAGCATCTTTGGTTGCGAGAGAGAAGCAAGGACGAAACACAGGGGTGATTTCGGAGGAGCGACCGCCTTTTTGTCTAGTAGACAGGGACAAATTGTTTTTGTCCTCTGGTTTTGCAGTGGACTGAAATCTTTGTCCATGTTTACCGGAGGCGGAAGACAGAAACGTGGGGGTGTGAACTAAACAATCACGGGGGACAGGATTTATTTGTTTTGTCTACTGTCCCCGTTCACGGCGTCAGTAACCAAACACTACGTTAAAGACCAACGGCTTCATCTTTGACCGAAATATACATATAACCTGAGAAAAAAAAAGTGAATGTGGTCTCCAGGTGTATACTTATATTCTCTAGTTAGTATACTTATATTCAAATTAATGTGGTCTTCAGGCATATTAATCTTAAATCACGACGTTGGACTTCTGTTAGAGAAAAAGTCAAACATTTTTTGCTAAATTCAATTTTATCAAGGTATTGATCATCATTTGAATTGGGAGTTCATCACGATCTTATGTTTTCTAATTTTGTATTTATTAACTTGGAAGGTAACAAACCAACTACCCTTCACCAGAGTCTTAAACAGAATACTAGTAGTCTACTAGTGTTTTCTTATGCTCATTTAGTTGAAGTTCTTATTGTCATCTATATGGTCTTCCCTCTAAAGTATACATAAAAAAAATTCAGAAGCTTACTTCAGTTCCTAGTCATCAAGCATCATAACAAATATAAGAAAGAAGATGACCTATTTTTATTTTGCCAAAAAGCTATAATGAACCTAAAAATGGCAGTTGATATGGGATCAATTCTCGTGTGCCATCCTGTGTCTATCCCATCCATCCATCCCTTAATATTTAATAGGTAGCATAACAATCACCATTTGATCCAGTTGGTAGTTGCATTGGTGACCATATTACCTGAGCAAAGAAACATCTGAATTAATAATTGATAATATAATATAATCATTAGATATACAAAAGTCTTTATATTTTTATATCAAATTAAATTTATGTTAATTTATTTAATGAAAATTTCTCAAAGATGTTAGTGTAAAACCAGAAGAAGGAAGCAATTGAAAAACAATTGTATTGTATTGATGTGTTTGCTGAATAGCTTTTACAGGAATTTATACATGTGTTTTGGTATCTAGTAATAATAACAAATAAGATATGCAAGATAAATAAGATACACAAAATAAAATCAAATGAGATATACATTAAACAAAAAAGATCATTTCTGATATGAAGATCTATATATGTTTATCAGCCCCCCTCAAGCTCGCTGTGGGTAGAAACGGTGAGCTTGCTGGGAAGGCAATGAAAAGCAGATGAAGCTAATGCTTTAGTCATGATGTCTACAATTTGATCGGATGAAGAGATGTGTCTAATATAAAGAGCTTTGTTGGCCACTAGATCACGAACAAAGTGGATGTCAATCTCAATATGTTTAGTACGGGCATGAGCAATCGGATTAGCAGCAAGGAAAGTGGCACCAAGATTATCACACCAGAGTGTAGGTGTATCGTTAGAGAAGTCAATTTCACTTAAAATGGATTTAAGCCAACAGATTTCGGCAGCGGCAAGGGCGATACTTCTATATTCAGCTTCAGTGCTTGATCTGGCAACAGTGGGTTGTTTCTTAGCGCTCTAGGAGATGAGGTTGGAGCCAAGAAAAATGCAATAGCCGGAGGTAGAACGGCGATCATCAGGACAGCCAGCCCAATCAGCATCACAATAGGCCTGTATGTTAAGAGAAGAATTTTGGGTTAAATGTATACCTGAAGAGGGTGTAGAGCGGAGATAGCGAAGAATCCTTTTCACCGCGGTCCAGTGAATGTCAGTAGGACACTGAAGAAATTGAGAAACTTTGTTGACAGCAAATTGAATGTCAGGGCGAGTAAGACAAAGGTATTGTAGGGCACCAACAGTACTCCGATATTCAGTGGGATTAGGAAGAGGAATGCCATGATTTTTTGAAAGAGGAAGAGTGGGTGTGATTGGTGTGGGTACATATTTGGATTGATCGAGGCCAGTACGATGTAGTGGTTCATTGGTGTATTTAGTTTGTGAGTAAAAGACCATTTGATGTGTGGGTAGCTTCAATACCAAGAAAATAATGAATTGGGCCTAAGTCTTTGATGGAAAAGGAAGTGTTAAGATCTTGAATAAGGGTGGTGATGAATGAAGGTGAAGAACCCGTAATCAAGATATCATCTACATATACTAAGAGAAAGGTAGTATTAGAAGAGGTGTGATGAACGAAGAGTGACGTGTCAGATTTAGTGGAGACAAAGTGAAGTTCATGAAGTTTTTGACTAAGGCGATAAAACCAAGCACGAGGGGCTTGTTTGAGACCATAGAGAGCTTTATGAAGGCGACAAACGTAAGAGGGATGATGTGTAT
>JANTNU010463837.1:0-11567 GCA_024752395.1 Erythroxylum havanense
GATACACAATTCAACCCCCCTTCTCGTGTATTCTATTATCATTTTCAAGGTGTTGTATTAACGTGTGATTCACTTCAACTTCATATCGATATTATCATGGAATGTTAGGGGGATTAACTTCCCCAATAAGTAATATGCTTCAAAATCAATTTAAGGAGGTAAAGCGCATTCTTATATGTCTTTTAGAAACAGAATTGAAACAGGAGAACTGTCAAAAATTAAACTTCATTGCAAAACATTGGAAAGTCATCACAAACCACTAATCTCATTACTACAGTATGATAATGATTACTTTTGATCCTAATAAAATCCAAGTTAGTACTTTTGGAATGCTTAATCAAGTAATTCATCTAACTGCAACTCTACTTACTGAAGGTACTAGTTTCCTCATCTCCTTTATCTATGGCGATAACCATTAATTTTAGAGGAATCTACTATAACAAAATATTAAAAGATTCCATATTCCTAATGATTTCCCATTCTTAATCATTGGAGACTTAGTAGTAATTTATACAACTTTGAGGATAATGGGACTAATAGTTTAAGGAATTTCAATGAAGACGTTTAGGAATGTATGAAGGAACTAGATGCCATGGACCTTAAATCAGATGGTTTCTTTTACAATTAAAGCAATAAACAAAGTAAAAGTTGGCATGTTAAAAAGAAATTAGATAGAGTGCTAGTGATTGACGTTTGGATGCTGAAATTTCTAGAGAATAAATTTACATTTTCTAATTATGCTTTTTTAGAACATTGTCCAATTCTGATATAAGGTCGTATACAAAACAAGTCAAACAAAACTCCTTTTTAATTTAACTATTTTCTTGTAGAGATGAAGGGGTTTGAGGAAGCTATTATTAAGGGTATTATATGCCGCTTGTAATGCAATTATGGTTATATATGAATGAATAAATTTGATATGATCAAGCTATAACTCAAATTACTTAATAAAATTGAGGCAATAACACTAAACTCTCTTTAAATAATGCTACTTGCTGGTTAAGGACAATTCAAGAGAAGATTTATCTCAAGTCTGGATACCTTTTACTTATTAAGGAAGAGAAAAGAGCACTTTTAGAATATGAGGGTCTTAGAAATCCATATTCATTACTTAGGCAAAAATCCAAGGCATTGTGGTTAAAATAATTGAACAAGAACCCACCATTCTTTCACAAATCAATCTTAAATAGAAGGATTTTTAATAGAATTACCACCCTCTCAATGGAGGATGGAAGTGTATTTCATTCTCTAGATGAATTTAGGTAAGAAGCTTTTGAGAATTTCCTTAAAATATTAGGCTTTTTTGGATCTTTAATCCCTTCATTCCCTATCTTGAAATCCTTCATGATAGTTCAAATTTCCTAAGAAAATGTAGATTCTCATGTACAACCTTTTACTCCAAGGGATTTTGACAAAGTGATTTTTAAGCTAAATCCTAATAAGTCCCTTACTATTGATGGACTTAGTGGTTTATTTTTTCTAAAAGGTTAGGGATATAATAATTATATTATTACAAATACATTCTTAGACTTCTTCAAAAATGGTAAATCATTGATAGAAATAAACAAAAAATATATTTACCTCATTCTCAAGATGTAAAATATGAGTTCCTTTAAAGATTCTTGACATGTTTCTTTTTGTAACACTATTTATAAGATCATTTCTAATCTTATTGATTTAAGGATGAAAACTTTCCCAAAACCACCAATCAGATTTTCCTAAAGGGTTTTCATCTCTAGTATTATAATTAGAGATGATATTTTGATTGCTTAAGTGCTTCTTAAAGGCCATGTTAGGAAGAACTCCAACAATGATTCCATTTATTGGATTTTCATAAACCACTTCCTGGAAGCTCTTTGATTCAATAAAATATTCATCACATGGATCTCCTAATATATCACATATACTTCTTATACAAATCCAGTTAATGGTGAAACCATTAATTAGTTTAGGAGTGGGAAAGGCTTTAGGTAAAGCCCAAAGGTACCCTGTTCCCCCTCATCTCTTTATATTATTTAAGGAATCTCTGTCCGGATTGATTGATCATATTATAAGACAAGATGAAAACTTTAATATCCACTATAAATGCAAGAAGTTGAGACTTTTCAACCTTAAGTTTGTTGAATAATTGATGCATTCTCCTAGGCTAAGAATGACTTTATTTATCTACATAAACACCTTTAGCTCTTATTTGATCTCTTTATTAATCAAAACAAGAGTTATATGATTATGGTAGCTAAGTCGTGCTTAATAGCTTTATAGTTATCCACTATCTTAGGTTTGTAGCTTAGAGATCTCCAATCCTTCACCTTTGCATTCAAATTAGAACCAAATAATTGAACTTTAGATATTGCATCCCTTTACAGGAGAAAATCTAAAAGAGAGTCAATAATTGGTGTAATAGATTCTTATCCTTTGTAAGGAGGATTTAGTTGATCCACTCAATACTCAATTCTCTATATGTATATTGGCCACTACATGTTTTCCTCTATAAGGGTCTAATTAAGGTCATTAAAAGAATTTTGAGAAGTTTCTTCCAGTTTGGTGAAACGAGTAAGAAACAATATGCCAAGGTTAGATGGTTTGAAGTTTGCATGCCAAAGAAAGTAATGAACTTATGCATTATCTCATTTTCATGGCTAGCAAAACTTTATTGTCAAATAGAATAAGATTATAACCAAAAAGGAAGCTCTCTAGGGTCAATGGATTCACCAGTACTTTCTCAAATGAAAAAATTGATGGGAAGTGAAGCACAAAGTTAAACTTTCATAGTTTATGAACCAATTGCTAAAATTTAAAGGCTCGATAAAAGAATGCTTTAGTTGTAGATTTGGGGATGTGTAGGCAACCTACTTATCGTAAAAAATTGAAGAAAAACTTGCTTATGAGATTTAGCAATTGTAACGGCTCTTCATTAAAAAAACATTCCTTTGCTACACCACTTCTTCTATTTAATTCCTATAATGATTTTGCTACACTACCTGTGTTTGCTCCTTCATTTTTGGAACCTTCATTTTTGACTTAATCAACCTAACAGTTTTTGTAACATCAATATAGGAACAATATTCTTAAAATTTATTCAAAAAAAGCTTTTACAAGATCTTTCCATTGCTCCACTATTGACCAATCCACATTCATAAACTTAGTGTTAGGATAGTAAGAATTTTAAGAAAGAATCACACTAATAGATCCTTATTATCGATGTAAGTTTTCATCTTGCTACAAAACATCATTAAATAAGCCTTAAGTTCTATATTGCCATCATACTTCACAAACTCTATAGTTTTGGACTTTAGGGGCAACTAGATATTTAGTACTAAATAGAATCCCCCTTTTATAATCTCTCTAATCTTATCTCTTTAATGTCAGGATAGTCTTTCTATTACTCCTCCACTTTAGATTTTTTAGTTATTATGTTCTAATATTTTACTTTAGACAAGGTATATTCATCTAATTTTGCATTTTAAATATCTATTTTCTGGAATGAAATGATGAGATTAAAGTATAACATAAGTGAATCATGCCTCGTGTTATAGGATTTTAATTGTATAATTTATGCTTTGGAATCTAAAGGTTTAATATATGTAGCTAAACCATGTAGATAATTGAGCTTTTATCTTGTTATCTTGAGATGGTGGATATCAAATCTAATGGAAACTTCTTTACATAGAGTAATAAGCAAGAGGGACCTTGGCTTATAAGGAAAAAATTGGATAGAGCTATTGGGAAGTTGGAATGGATTCAAGAATTTCAAGATTTTAGAGCTTACTTTAATAAACCTCTTTGCTCTTACCACTCACCAATAGAGATATATGATCTTCATGGTGGATTCAAACATGCTTATCATTTCATGTTTTCAATTTCCTATACAATGTTAAAGGTTATTAAGAGGATTTGAAGGAGAGGACTAAGGTGAACATCTAAGGCATTGCCTCTTATAAGTTCTATAAAATACAAATGAGCATTAATATGGAGCTAAAGAAATTCCTTCTTAGATCTCATCATAAGATTGGAAATGTTGTGGAACAAGCTAGGGAGAAACTATTGCCATGCCAAATGGAGATCTATAAGAACCCCTTAAATCCTTCTTTATTGCTTAATAAAAATCATGCTCTTTCAATGTATAGTAAAGCATTGGAGGCTCACACTTCACTAATTGCTTAGAGATCAAGAGAGCATTGGATAAACGAAAGATATTGCAATATCGACATCCTTCATTAATCTTTGGTAACGTAAAAATTGAGGAATAAAATAATTAAACTATAGACTAAATATGGGACTTTGATTTATCAAAAGGAGCTCTATTATATGTTAAGAGCTACTTCATGGTTATGTTAGGAACTCCGTCAAGTATTAATTCCTCAACTAATTCAATTAGAGCTTTATTCGCTAATCTTTTATCTTTATAGTAGAATGAACTCCTACCTAGACCTTTTACCACTAAAAATACAAAATGGAAATCTCTTAGTTTAGGCTATTTCTTACTGCTCCAAATTTTATAAGATTATATCCAAAATGTTATCTTCAAGGTTTAAGAAACTTCTACCATCTTTTATTAATCATGCTCAAGATGCATTCATTGAAGGTAGAAGTATAGGCAATAATGTCTTGCTTACTCGTAAGTTTCTCAGAAATTATCAATTGGAGGAATTAAGGGAAACTATTTCATCAAGATAGATATGGTTAATTGATACTTTATTCTCTTGTCTCTCGAGGCTATTGGTTTCCCAGTCTCCTTAATATCTTGAATTAAGTAGTGCTTAAGTACCACTTTTTATGGTATGTTTGTTAATGGAGAAGTTACTCATTATTTTATGGGAGAAAGGGGAATAAGAAAAGGCGACCCATTTTCCTACAACTATTCACCATTTTTATTGAAATTCTATCTTGAATAATCTAGAGAAATGTTAGTCATATGAGAGACTTCATGTAACACCCCACTCCCGCAAGACACGTACCTGACATCTTGCATGATATCCGAGTCCGTGCCCCGCGAGGGAGGTGTGCTAGAACACTCAATTATTCAAAACTCAGTATAATTTTTTTAAAACCACAAACATAGTATACAGAAATCAATCATCAAATAGGGCCCACTTTATTTGATGAACATTTTTCAAATCATCAAAATTTCGTTATCACTAGCGCCCATTCCAGAAACAAAACACTCACAATCATAATGTCAATACAACATGATTACATTCGCATACACATTGTACAATAATTTCATAATACATTCCTTAATACAAAATTTGCGAAAATACAATTAAGTACAAAAATAAAGAAATACAATGCAGATGCGAACTGATCCCGACCTCTTTCCCTTACTTGTATGCTGTAGGTATACTCTCATTTGCCTAATAGGGTATTTTTTTTAATCCTGAAAAATATTTACAAATTTTGGGTAAATTTTGCAAACTCAATGAGTGAACATCATCGATAGCTCACCCAGTCACATAACACATAATTCACATTCAATGCAATTTAATAATTCATATTATGCATATGTAGTACACATGAGACCCACTTTTTATTTGTTACTTTGTTGTGACCGAGTGCCTAAACTGTCCCGTATCCATTAGATACCGGGCTCATTACTAACTATCCCTTATTCGATGGGGATACAAGGCTCATTTTACATGGTGAGCCTTAGGCTCTTAATCACTTTTAAGCTCAAGGGTCTTTTTCACACGTTGAGCTTTTAGCTCTGATCGGTAGCTATTTTGGTCACAATTGTCATTATGTTTCATGCATTCATGACATGGAATGCATCACTTACATTTGCATATCATCAGACCTTAGTTTGGCATTCAATATTAAAGTTGAGAATCACACTTTCATTCATATGCAAATGCACATTTAAAACACACTTGTCATCAGACCATGGTCCGACATTTAACAATCATATTATGCACACTTATTTCATCTCATTCACATACAAGTAATAATTCAATATCCCAATCAACATCACAATCATTGGATCTTCTGTCTAGAAATCAACACAATCATTCACATTCTTATGAGCATTCAGTAGTCAATCAATACAAAATTGCAAACAAAATAAACAATGAAATGAGACCATATAAGTTTACTCATAGTACAGTCCAAAGTAGCACTAGCTTCAATGATCTAGAAACATTTGAATGTAGACATTTATCCTGCACATCAAAATTATGCAATACACACAATGCACACACATATTAATATTTGCACAATTATAAGCATTCATTTATGCACACGTGTGTATATGGAATATGTACAATGCATGTTTATGACAAACCTAGGTATCTATCCATTATTCTCATCAAGTAAACATTTTTATTTCCAACTCACATAAGTACCTTGTATACTTATGGTCTAGATCCCAATGAAGCCATTAAAATCACAATTCAAAACCCATTGATCAAAATTCCAGATTTTTCCCAAAAATTGACTTTCGGGTCTACTATTCTTGATCATTTAGACAATGAAAATGAAGTAATTTGGGCTTTGAAAATTTTCCTTCTATCTCAAAAATTTCTAATGACACTAAAATCATTCAATTTGGTTTAGTATTTTAAAAGTTACACTCCAAATATTTTCGGACTGTTTTTTCTAAGACAATACCCTATGCTCAACTTCCACCCAAAAATTGAAATTCTTATAATCTGATTCATAATTTAATTTCTTCAGATCATTTGTAGCCCTATGTTGCCAGTTTACTCCAAATCAAGAATTAGTCCATTTGGATAACTATAAGAAAAGATATGACCAAAATACTAAACTATATTCAGTGAAGAGAAAAGTTCACCGCAGCGAACTCCTCCAGAGAGGAATTCTCGCGACATTTTCATAAGTTCACCATGGTGAAACCTGGAGTTGACTGCAACGAACTTTACCCAAAAGAAATCCTAGTTAAAGCCTTAAAGTTTGCCATGGTGAAGCAAGGAATTTGCCACGGCGAACTTCCACAGATGCATATACAATTTTTTTCAAGTTTAGGTCAGATTTTTCCCTAACACATCTTATACTAAGATCAATTTTTCTACTTCATTTACTCCTCATTCTCAACTCCATTTCAACTCAATATCTTTCACAAACAATTCATAATATCTATTTGACCATTAATCAAAAATAGACCTTATATGTTTATCCATTCATAAACAATTTTCTGCACTAATCTAAACACCACTTTGATGATCATTCAACCTCAAAACATCTCTATAACAACATATTAATTATTACTTATCAAGCATATGCAAAACCAAGGCATTTACATCAATTTTCATCACCCACGAAACATACATAAACATTGCATAATCAAATCCTCAATCTTAATCTACTCATCATTCTAACTTCATTTAACCATACCAATGATATTTAAGGCATAACTTACTTGATTTAGCTCTAAATTCTTCAAACTCTTCAAGATCTCACTTAACCATAGCTTCC
This sequence comes from Erythroxylum havanense, assembly GCA_024752395.1. Lineage (NCBI taxonomy): Eukaryota > Viridiplantae > Streptophyta > Magnoliopsida > Malpighiales > Erythroxylaceae > Erythroxylum > Erythroxylum havanense. The sequence continues at coordinate 7,429 of JANTNU010463837.1, forward strand.
CTCTCTTACACGTGCATCATCATTTTAGGGTGGTAGGGTTGGGTATTTAGTAAGAAATAAAGAGGACAATAATTCTTGAAGAAGCAAAGTGAAAAAGTTAGACAAAGTTCAACATGATGAGGATGAGAGTGAGGTGTCGTGAGTGAGGAATAGAACACACAAAGAAGATGAAGAAAATAAAAAAGGCAGAAGATGGAGAAATGGAGGATGTCTCGTAAAAGACAAGTGAATGACCATAAATATGGGTCTTTCACTTAATGAATTTCATGGCTTAAAACAAGTGGAGTGGCAAGTGACACTTGTCACTCTCTCAAGGTCTTTTCTTGGTCTTTTAATCTACTAGTCCATTTGTCTCCAACTTTCAACCCAATTTTCTCCCAATTTTCAATGATTTATGTAATTAAATCCCAAAGTCATTTATAAAAATTTTTATTATCATTTGGCTCTTATTTTTATCACTATTCATCAATTGTTTTGTCATTTGACATTTTTCCTAGTTAAAAAATACCCAAAATTTTCAAAAATTATCCTAAAATTTACCAAAAATTCTACATCACTAAATATACCCTCCAAATCATTTTCAATACAATCTAACCACAATTCTCAATAAAATCACATCTATAGATCAATTATACCCAGCAATTGTCAATGAATGTATGTACAGTCATTTTGATATGTGCAAAAAAATTCAAATTCATGTGCGTATATGCTAACATTATGCATGAGCATGAAATGCATTTTTTTAATCTCTCTTTAAGCTTACATGTACTGAATTTTAGGGTTCTAACCCTTAGTAAGGGAACGGGATGCTACACTTCAAATTTCAAAAGAAAAGTGTAAAGGATAGGGAATCACTCACCTAGTCTTTTTCTAATGATTTACTCTTATTAGGTGGAGCTAACACAACTTTTTTAGATTTTTTAACAAAGTCTTTTTATGAGTTTAGTACTCTTTTTGGCTTTCCATCAATAAAGGGAAGATCTTTATAATTATTTCATCTAATACTTCATCTACAGCTAATAACCTTACTAGAATCTCAGTTTTAGAAATCAAACCCCCTATTTACTTTCTTGGTAATACCCATCTTCTCAAGGAGAAACTTCTTTTTTGAATACCATCCACTCTTTGATATAGTTATAAGGAGAATTGGAATTGGTCTTCAAAATATGTCTTTTTTAAAAGTAGGTTACAACTCATTAATTTAGTGTTAAACAATCTACATACTTATTTGTCTGCCTATCCTTGGCTTCCTAAAAGGTTAAGTAGGATATTGAAAAACATTTTAGTAACTTCCTACAGATAGGAGACTTGAACACCAAACCTTTTGCAAAGGTCAAGTGGAAAGATATTTTTGTACCCAAGGATGAAGGGATTTAGGTATAAGAACTATTCAACTCATTAACAAAGTGTTTCTAACAAACAAGGCTTTGAATACTTGTCACTAACAAGGAATTTCTTTAGGTGAATGAGCACTACTTGAGAAATAAGATTATTTGGACTATCAAGTTGAAAAGTGACTCATCTTAGAGTATGATGCAAATCCTAAAGCTTACAGGACTTATATAGCCCTTGATACTTTTATAAGATAGGCAATGGTGGTATCACATGGTTATAGACTAATAATTAGAGCCTTTTTGGCCCTCTTAACTAGCTACCTAACTTTTTAAGTATTAGGTTCCTCTATCTAGCTAATGCAAAAGTCAAGGAACTAATCATTGATGGTAGGTGGGGATATAATAATAGGCAATCTGAATTTTTTAAAAGATGCTTCCCTCCCTACTCCCTTAATCTCGACATAGACGACAAATTTATTTGAAATAGGAATTCATTAGTACTTTATCTAATATTCCTGTACAAACAATATAAAGGAAATGGCTTCTAAATTCCTTTAATAGTTTTTAGTTTGGAATAATTTAAAAAATCAAAAGTCTCATTTATCTTATGGCTAGTAGTAAGGGAAAGACTATTAATATTGGATAGAATTAGAGGTGGTACCAATATGCATAGGCTTTCAGGAACCTATTACCTATCTATCCTTTGATTTTCGTTTCTCTAAATGATTGTGAAATGACAATTTTACTTGATGTAACTTAAACTACCAAGCCATGGGCTGAAGATCGACTCATCAGTGGATTTCATGTATAACTCATATGCATAAAGATGACCTTATGGTGTTCTACTTATGTCTTAGATGCACTATATACACCCTAAGGAATGAAAGAAATTTAAAGTTGTTTAAAGTGCAATCCAACCCACCTGAAGATGCTAGAGTGAAGACCATAAATTGAATAAGATTGGTTGATAGTTACGGGTTCCAAACTCATAATATCTAAGATAATGAAAACTATTTAGAATATTCTTAACAACTAAGAATCATCAATGAATTAAATGAAGGTTAATTTGATTTTGAAAATTTTCTAGTTGATATATACTATCCTAGTTGTTACTGATAGCATATTATCAATTATATTGTTGTTAATGCTTTGCAATAATTTTCTTTAATTTTAAAAAAATATGTTTTCCTCTTTACTATTTTTCTTACTTTCTTATCGGGTGCTATAATGAATTAACTCTTAAAAAATAAAAATAATGTTGCAAATTTATTATTATTGTCGTCATCATCATCATCATTATCGAACATCTGGATGTTAAATTTTAGAAAATTTTCTTTTGACCTTATTTATCATTACATAAAATCAATTCATGTTCTAAATTACCTAAGGCTAGTAAAGATAAATGTTTAGGAAAAAAAGAGGCTCTTCACTAAAAGATTCATTTTCCAAAAGTGCATTGAAGTTGACGCCTGTACAAAAGTTTAGAGTTTTAATGAAAACTTAATAAGTTGAAATTGTTTTTGTCTTGAAATTCTAGCACAATATCAACCATTCTAATCCCCATACATCTTTGAAGCCCACTCATTTAACTTTCTTATTTGATATTGCCAATCTTTGCCTTAATCACTTGACCTTACCTAGCTTTTCAAGCCATATTTCATCTTTTGTATGCTCCATCTTTTCCAATTCATTATCAGATTGAAGTTAAGCTTCAATACTTCTTTCCAAATATTTAATTTCTTTTCTTATCTTTCATGGTTCCATACAAGATCTTCAAATTTTCTACCATCTGTTCATGCATTTTTTGTTCGTTTATCTCATTAGTATCCTAAAGATCTTAATTGGCTTATAACTGTCTTTCTTATCTTTCTAGTCTTGATATTATTATATTTTGTGAGCACATACAAAGATGAGCTTGTGTGATGATTCCCATGAGAGTTTTTGTCACATATAGGCATCTAAGAGCTCAAAAACCTAACTCTCTTTAACTGTGAATTAAATGGCTAGTGTCCTTACTCTCTGTTTCGGTTGATGCCGACTCCATTTAACAAGTTAAGCCCATTGTTTTTTTTAATGTTCTTGTGGCCAATTATTTTGCATAATCAACTTCTTTTTTTCATTCTTTTTCAATTCTTTGAATTAATTGACTCAAAACTCTAGGGTCAAGGAAATATGAATGTGCTTGTAATAGTCCACTAAAGTAAACAATATCCCACTTAATACAATGAAATTGCCTAACTATATATGTTAGAGAACAAGCTATCATTCCAGTAATATCGTAAAATGATAACTAGTTAAACTTAGTTACATGTTCTATGAATTTAAAAGAATGTATCTACTGATATACTCATTGAGGTCCCTTTACCAATGTAACTTAAAAACTGACAAATCTAGCTTTGCTCAGTTATTCTATACTCAAGCAAGAAAATTGTAGAAATGATCGAAAATGCTTGGACCGAGCATTGAAGAATCCATATATATTGACCATGTGGTTTAAGATCCAAATGCAAAGAAAATGATTACATTAATGAATTAATCTTTTGTAGGAAATGTAAAACAAAGGCTATAGAAGAATATATAGAACGTTTGTGTAATGATGCAAAGATATAATTTCATTGAACACAACTCTACTTAAATACAAGAGAATAGTACGTGGAAAGCATAAAAATCTGTTAAATATGTAAGTGATCTAGAAGGGGGGGGGGGGTTGAATATATCTTTAAAATTCTTTGAAAATTTCTACAATAAAATCAGAAGTTAAAACACACAAAAATAATTTAGATAAACTTAAATGAAAAGTGTAGG
>JANTNU010466024.1:0-11552 GCA_024752395.1 Erythroxylum havanense
ATTCACAAGCTTCCACTACTCTATCCTCTTCCCTCACTCAAGCATGCATTAAACCCATTCAAACCTACCACTTTCATCATCAAATACATGCATGAAGGATTCCCATACATGCTTCTAGCTACCAAAAGAATGAAAGCAAACACAACTCTTACCTAATAAATTGCAAGTTCCAATTGCTTCACATCTTCAAGTTCACACACCAACTTCTATATCAAACCTCACCTACGGCTATCACACCAACCATACATATATTAGCACCTTCACAAGGCTTCACTTGGTCTTGGTAGAGAATAAAAAGAAGCAAGGCAAGTAGCAAGGAAAAGCCTCTTGTAAGGGTTGGAAAAAGGAACATGCGAAGGAAGAGAGCTAAGCATCCTCGGATGATGAAGAACAAACCAACTCTCACTTTTCTTATGTTTTAAAGGAAGAGCCGTAAATAACAAGGAAACTCCAACACAATTGCTCATTTAAAAGTGATTTATTGACTTCCAACTTGAAGAGTCTCGTAGGTGATAAGTATAAGAGACAAAAATAATCAATGTAAAGGGGACACTTGGCATTAAAAGGGAAAAAGACAAAAAAAACAAGTAATCTTAGTTAATTAAGCATTAATCCTACTTAATCCTACTCATGGCTCTTGAATAATTCCTAAACATCATTTATCCATTAATCTTATGCCATTAGGCAATCTTTTTCAGTACCAAAAAGGCTCACTCAATCAGTCAGTTGGAATTTTCCGGTCCGGGCACGAACCCCGAAAAATTCCAGAAAAATTTTCATAAATCCCTAAAAATGTAAAACACTCAATGGCGCACTCCAAATAATTTTTCAAATACAATTATCCCATAAATTTCACAAAAGATCTCAATTTAAAACCTAAGCCGGAAAATGTCATGAATGCATGTATACCATGTGCAAGTGTAACAAACCATCAATCATAGATGCTATATGCTGTATGTGCATGCCGAAATATAATTTAATACTTCTACCCGTCTCAAATTACCAAAATGCCCTTCTCATCGGTGATGGGATGTTACAATTAAGCTTAAGAAACGTTTGGGTTTTAGTATTCTAGAATCGATTTTGGTGATTGTGTCTTGTGAGTTCTCAATTGGAATTCCTATTGAATGGAATTTTTGGCTTATGTTAAAGGAAATCAAGGAAGGCAAGAAGAGCAAGGGGAGAGGTCTCTTTGAGCAAGTATTAAGCAAGGAAATCCAGGTGGGTTTCATGTTTATAATTAAGTAATGAGCCATGAATATTTCCTTTTAAAGCAAGAAAATAAAATGATTTCAATTACTTCATAAATGTTGCTTTTATTGCTTTCAATGAATTATGAAATTGCTACATGTTTTGATGTATGAATTTTGATAATGAATTATGATATGGAAGTGATTTTGAAATGATTTTATTTTATGAAATTAAGTTTCAGAAATGCATATGAAATATTTTGTGTTCATGAAAGACAAGTTTTCAAAATGTGCCATTTGGGCAATCGATTTCCAAGTCATGAAAAACATGTTATATGGGTTTGTGGTGATTTGTTCTGTCTGTCAAGTGCATTTTGATTAAAAAACTTCTCCCGACTGTCCACTAGTTGCAAGGAGCTCCTTTATGGACTCTTTTAAGTTCATGACTATGCAAGACCAATTTGTGGGATTGCAATAGTATGTTATGTTCACGGCTACATAGGACCTTTATAGAAAATGTATAGTACGTTCTGCTACGGAACCACCCAAACCATTTCTTATGTGCTTATGTGTTTATGATTTGTGACAAGTTTGATGAATTCATGATGTCTGATGCTTATGAATTGCTAGATAAGTTGTGAATTTCAAAAATATGGGTTACATGGATTTCAATGTGAATATTTCAATGGAAATAAATATTTCAATGGTTTTTGCTTGTTTCTCATTATAAGCCTATTACCCACGAGTTTTTAAGTTCACCCCCACTCTTCTTCCCCTATTCAGGTGATGAGCAAGAGACCGAGTGATAAAAAGTGAAGATATCACTCCGAATTTGCATGTTTTGTTTTGTTTTGGAGTAATTTATGTAAAACAAGGCTGTAATTGCATTTTGAGTAATTATTATTCAAGTATCTTATGTAATTTGGGGATTTTGGAACATTAATGTATTTTGGATTGAAATGTCATTAAAGCTTTATGAACTCTTATTTTATGATGTTAATGAAATATGAATTTATATATGGGTGATTGTCAAATTGAAATGTTAATTTGGGTATGGATGAGGTGGAGTTTAAATATGAATTAATTAAGGACGAGGATAAGTTGGAATTAGGTACACTTGAAGAAGTTATCAATTTGAGATGATAAAATTTAAATACGAGTTGTTTTTACACACAAGGGAGATGTATTATGGATAGGAAAGTTAGGAATTGCGTTTTGGATTTAGAGGAAAAAATTGAATTAATTTAGGCTGAATTAGACAAAATTGTGTTCTGTAAAATTGTAGCTTATCCTCTTAGCTTTCCAACGTTATAAAGTATGAAATTTTTGGATATCGGACTTGAGAGTTATGATATTTATAATTTAGTAATGTTACACAAGATGTATATATAACAGCTATGGTGAAAGATGGGAATTTGCTGTATGGGAAGAATCATTTGGTTGAGATTTGGGAGATTATGAAATCCTTTTGGTAATTTAATGGTTAAGAACTGATATTACATTAGTAGAAGTGAAATTGGGAAGATTATGAGTGAATATGATCTTAGAATGGATGCAGGAACCTTTAGAGGGCTTTGGAAGGAGTTTTTGATCACCAATGTCCATTAGACAAACTTTAGGTCCATTAAACGGACCTTCTCAGGTGTAAAAATGCTCCCATCCCAATGCATGCCCATTAAACGGACATTCTCAGGTTTGGAAAGCACTCCTAAGCCCGTCTATATCCGTTAAACGGACATAAACATGATAGCTACAGGAAATAAGCTTTTTTAACCCTCTAAATGGAAAAATATTGCTTTGTGGTCTTCATGAATTGTAGATCTAGAAGTTTTCTTTCTACCCGTCTAAGAATTACCTCAATACAAGGTTTCTAGAGAAGTTATACTAATTTTCCCATGATAGGTACAATATAATTGAGGATATAAACATGTTTGATTCATTTTTCCATAACTTCATCTTCCGAACTCCAAATGCAGTAATTATTGAAGAAATAGATTCCTATCACATTTTTCTACATCTCCATAAAACTTGGTATCTGTTGGTGTTGATTTGGAAAATATTCATTTAGTGAAAGTGAGGAAATTGAATGGAAGAGCATGAATTGGTTGTTTACCAAACGTACTTTGGTATTTTACTTATATCTTAAATTGTAGAGCTCCGATTGAGATGGTTCTTCTTTCAAAATAAACTAGATACATGAAGCTACAAGTTTTATGAAAAATTTTAGTGGGAATTCAGGCATCTGACTTGTGTGGGCACACCACTCTTGTGGATGATGGCTAATGAGGGTTCATGGAAATAACCCTTCAAGGTAATACGTATGCTCACGTCTTATAATATTCCAAAATGTTGGGCTCTAAAAACGGGGTCAACATGTGTGGTATCAGATCTCTAGGTTTAGTATCTTATATGGGCATTATTGGAAACATGTATCAAGTTACATGCATTTTTTATATGTCTTAGCATGCCGCAGCGAATGATCATTAGTCTGAGTCACATGAGTATAATTCACATGCATAGGCATTTATTAAGAGTTCGAGTTAATAAAATTAATGAGAAGAATGATGCCTTTTTAGAATTTTATAAAATTGAAAGTTATGGGGAATTAGAAATGGGAAATAGTACATGGTTAAATATTACAGATAACGAGTCAACGTATTTGTATTGGTGGAATTGAATATGACATCAATATTGTACTATGGTGTATACCCCCGAATGTGATAAAGATGTGAATATATTATCATGGATTGTTTGAGGAAAATAGGGAGACAAGTAGAAATGATGAGATTAAAGTGTACAAGTAGAATGTAATGAAAACAGAAATTGTTGTAATCTTAAGAAGATGAATTTGGAACCAGAGTGGTTGTTTGATTAATATAACAAGAGTTACGATCTACCATAAGAATATATTAGTGGAATTTGATATCAAAATTTCATGATGTCTATGTGTCTATAATTATAAATTGATTAAGAATGTATGTATGGAAAATGGAACAAATGATAGTGATATATGTAGAAGTTCTTAAGGTTATGTTGACCACTTATTATGAGTACATATCCAACAATATGGTTACATTGGCAAATAATGTGATTAAGTAGATATGAGATTTATATTTGGATATGGTATAGGATGTAATCTATGATCCCTATAGTTAAAATCATGAGATGAATCAGAGTAATGCGATGGAAATATGGTATAAGTGATTATGTTGAAAAGGTAACTACCGTGGAGAAATATTGTTTAGGATCAATGAAGATCAAAGCACCATTTGTGTAAGATATAAATTAATGAATTGTTGGAGATAATTTTATGGACAAAATCGGATGACTTTGATGATACTCACCTAAGCATATGTGATAATAATGATGTCTACTACTTCATCAGGTTTAGTAACCAAAATACTATGACTGTGTAAGAAATGATAGAAATTGGTCTCCTTGATGTACTAAAAATGGTTGATAAGCAATGATAAAGACAATTGATTGATAAGGATTACATGAACAGTATAGATGATAGTAGCAAGAAATCTTCTTTCGAAGAAGAGTTTCCCTTAATTAGGTTAGGCAGATCGGATAGTTTATATTAAGAATGATCAATGAAAGAACAAATCAGAAATGAATATGAAATGAATCAAAAGTAAATATTGGAGTCATATCCCTAGTGGAGACTCAAACATAAGAGGTAGAGTATGCTATTAAGAGTGTATGTGTTATAATTAATGTAATGTTTCCAACTATATGATTGGATGTTTGGAAGTTGAGGTAACACTATAGCTAACGTGAGGAGAACTTAGATCCACATTATATTCTATGCGAGTACGCACAAGAGATATAAATTAAAATTTAACGAATGTGTTACCAACATAGGAAGTTAAGTTTTTAAATAAATTGGAATATGTGGAGAAACTAGTATGAATGAGCAGCCAGTAGAATAAGTCAATGTGAAATCAGAGGAAATCAAATGAATTGAGAAAATCATTCAAAAAAGGAAGTCAATTAGGAAATTGAAAATGACGTGAGAAAACGCTACCTTATTGAGGAATCAGATACTTAAAGAATTAGGAGAACCAATCATGGGAATAAGGAGTTTTGGGTTATATTTGTTTGAGTTAACAATTCCCCAACAATACTATGGTATTGAGGATTAAAGCGATCCAAACAAAATCTGATGATATATTAAATGTATTCGAAAATTTGAGAATAATAGTTTGAAAACTTGAGCAAAAACGTGAAAATCGTATGAGTAATGAAAGTAATGAGGATTCTGAGGAATTATACTGATATTAATTATATCATCTGAATTTGGAGATTTTATAATATACATTGATCTTGGATAAGAGATTAGGATAAAATCCAATGCAGCATGATAAAGTGATTTGATATGCATAAAGTCAATTGAAGCTTCATGGGTTGATTATTTGATACATGAATTGAAACTTGTTGAAATAGTGATTTCTTGAAAGTTGGAGAGATTATATGTACAAAAACGTCTTGAATATATATATAAATGTATATATTATTAAAGTTTGAGGTAATTATGAAGTTGAGAGAATTGAATACGAGACTAAGACAATGGATAGAAGTACTGAAAGATTATGATTGTACAAATGAATATTTCCCAGCAAAGTTAGTATTGTATTTGATACATTAAACAGAAATCCCAATAGTAGTGAAGCATGAATTTAGATATTAACGTTATCAGATCTAGTGCAAAAAGGAGCGTAGAATGTGGAGTTAAATTTTGGGCAAATCAAAGAACTATTTTCTATGGAATTGAAGATTAGTTTCATATGGAAGGATTAATAAAGCCCAAATTGAGGATTCAGAAATTAAGAATCTTAATGAGGAATTGAAAACAGACCTAAATTTCTAGTTTGAATTTGAAATGATGCTTTGTGATCAAAATGAGAAGTGTATATACCCGATAAAGATGATTGAGCAAAGAAATTACTAGAGAAAGCACAAATAATAATTTAAGTTATACATCCTAGTAGGAATGCACCGAAACAACATTTAGCAGCAGAGAATGTAGACTCAAATGGCTGAAAGTTTGAATTTGTTGATGGTCTTAACTATCGAAGATATACTTAAAGCTTCTATTTTGGATTTCATAGGAATATGAGATCAATTTACAACTTTGATTGACTTTAAGCATCACAATTATTATCAAAGTGATAACATTAAAATACAGTGCGGCGTTATACGACAAATGAATGAATTAGGTGGATTAACACCAAAGCTATGGAATACATTGAGATAGACATAAGAGTTAAGCATATTGACACTATAGAGATGTGAACTATGGAGCAAATGATGAAATTTTTCTAACAATATCACGTTCCCAATGTGTGCTTAGATTGAGTGCAAGATGTGCTCAGGTTAGGATAAAGAAGCAACTAAGCTTGAATTGTATTGGTCCATATAAAGTTATTAAGAACTGGACCATTTACTTATGAGTTAGTATTATTAACAAGGATGTCTCAGATTTATAATGTGTTATATGTGAATATGCTAAGAAATATCGATATAATTTGATATTGGTGTTATCGACGTAAGAAGTAGAAAATTGTGAGTAATCTGAGACATATATATATTGAGGAATTAGTCAAGAAAGTGAACGAATAAATGAGTGATTGAAAGACCAAGTGATTCTATTGACTATGGTCATTTGAAAGAAATTATTTGAGTGAATAAGTTACTTGGGAGACTGAGGAAGACATAAGACAGCATTACCTCCATTTGTTTGATCACTCAAGTAAGAATTTTAAGGACGAAATTCTTTAAGAGGGGAGAATTGTTGGACCCCAAACTTTTCTTAAAAGTTAGAACTATTAAATGAGAAATTGTTGATGATTATTCATGTGTAAAGAAAAAAAGAATTCTTGAACTTGAAGTGAAGTAGAAAAGGTAGCTATGTACAAGATGGGTTATATGTGAAATATTGGAAGTTATAAGTGAAACATGTTCATTGAGTATGCTTTAGTGTTTTAGCCATAACTTTTTCTCTAGTTATTCAAATGAGATTATTCTTAATTTGAATTAAACTAGAGAAACAGGGTTACAAATTGTCTGATGAAATTGAGTTTAATTTTTTAGGATATAACTTTCAGATTTCTGATCCAACTTGAATAATTTTGGTGTTATTAGACACTTAAGACAATGAAAAACATTTTTCTAGAAGGAAGTATTGTCACATTCCTTCAGTTACCTCATCAAAAAAGTTCTGGATTTTTGGAAGGAGATAGGTATGATTTAAATAATTTTGAGGTCTTGCTAGATTAATTATTTTATTTGGAGTTAATTATTAAGATAATGATGGCAGGATTTTAAAATATGGTTTAGTTGAAGTAAATGGCAAGAGTACATATGTATGAGATCATTTTAGGAAGATCACTTAAGCATTAAAGTCTTAAGGCTTTGAAGGAAGGGCAAATTGGACATTTCTCAATCATTAAGGCGTAATTGGAATAAGAAGTGTTGGCTTGCTTTTAAGCAACAAGCAAAAAAGAAAATTGAGAGAGAAGAAATGAAAAGAAGAGAGAAGAAGGAGAGAGCTTCGGTTTTGAGAGGAAAGAAAGAAGTAAAAGCTAGGTTCCATCTTTGCTTGGCTTTCAAGAAGGAATTTGAGGCTTTTCAAGAAGGGAAAAAGGTAGAGGAAAATAAGAGTTTCCATTGGAGCCAACAATCTCACTATTTAGTAAAGATTCAAGGTAAGTTTAATTTTATTTGAATTGTAGAAGAGTTTTGGTTCATGAAGCTTAAGAAATGTTTAGGTTTTAGTATTCTACAATCGATTTTGGTGAATGTCTATTATAGGTTCCCAATTGGAATTCCTATTGAATGAAATTTTTGGCTTATGTTAAAGAAAATCAAGGAAGGCAAGAGGGGCAAGGGGAGAGGTCTCTTTGAGCAAGTATTATGCAAGGAAATTCATGTGGGTTTCATGTTTACAATTGAGTAATGAACCAGGAATATTTCCTTTTAATGCAAGAAAATAAAATGATTTCAATTACTTCATAAATGTTGCTTTTATTGATTTCAATGAATTGTGAAATTGCAACATGTTTTGATGTATGAATTTTGATGATGAATTGTGATATGGAAGTGATTTGAAATGACTTTATGCTTATGAAATTAAGTTTCAGAAATGCATGTGAAATATTTCGTGCTCATGAAAGACAAATTTTCAAAATGTGCCAATTCAGAAATCAGTTTCCAAGTCATGAATAACATGTTATGTGAGTTTGTGGTGTCTGTTTTGTCTGTCAAGTGCACTTTGACTAAAAGGCTTCTCCCTCCTGCCCGCTAGTGGCATGTAGACCCTTCACGGACTCTCTTGAGTTCATGGCTACGCAAGACCATTTTGTGAGATTGCGATAGTACGTTCTATTCACGATTATACAGGACCTTTGCAGGAAATGTGTAGTATGTTTAGTTACAAAACCACCTAAACCATTTCTAATGTGCTTATGTGTTTATGATTTGTCACAAGTTTGATGAATTCATGATGTTTGATGGTTATGAATTGCTTGATAAGTTATGAATTTGGGAAATATGTTTTAGATCGATTTCAATGTGAATTTTTCAATGGAAATAAATATTTCAATGATTTTCGCTTGTTTCTCGTTATAAACCTATTACCCACGAGTTTTTAAGCTCACCCCTATTCTCCTTCACCTATTCAGGTGATGAGCAAGACACCGAGTGAAAGAAACTGAAGACATCACTCCAAATTTGCATGTTTTGTTTTGTTTTGAAGTAGTTTATGTAAAATAAGGTTGTAATTGCATTTTGAGTGATTATTATTTAAGTATCTTATGTAATTTGGGAATTTTGGACTATTAATGTGTTGTGGCTTGAAATGCCATTAAAGCTTTGTAAAATCTTGTTTTATGATGTTAATGAAATATGAATTTGTGTATGGATGATTGTCAAATTGAAATGTGAATTTGGGTATGGATGAGGTGGAGTTGAAATATGAATTAATTAAGGATGAGGCTACAGTGGAATTAGGTACATTTGAAGAAGTTCTCAATTTGAGATGATAAATTTTGAATACAAATTGTTGTTACATATATGGGAGATGTATTATGGAAAGGAAAGATAAAAATTGTGTTTTGACTTTAGATGAAAAAACTAGATTAATCTGGACTGAATTAGACAAAGTTGTCTCCTGGAAAGTTGTAGCTTATCCTCTTAGCTTTCCAATCTATAAACTATGAAATTTTTGGATATCGGAGTTGAGAGTTATGATCTTTATAATTTAGTAATGTTACATAAGATGTATACATAACAGCTATGGTAAAAGATGGAAATTTGTTGTATGAGATGAATCATTCGAGTTGAGATTTGGCATATTTATGAAATCATTTTGTTAGAAAGGATGTAGGAACCTTCAGAGAGGCTTTGGAAGGAGTTTTGGATCACCAATGTCCGTTAGATGGACCTCATGTAATGTCCCATTACCTGTGGGAAGGTTAGAATGATAAATGCGAGTGATTAATGAGAGTTTAGAAATGTAATTGCATACTCATGCATAATGTGTCATACACATACATGAGAATAGTGAAAATTTAGCACATGAACCTAATTTTACATGCATTCATTGACATTTCTCGATAAAATTGTTTATAAATGTGGGTTCTATTGAAAATTGTGGTTATATATGTTGAAAAATTGATTTTCGAGAGTGTGATTGTTTATGTGGAATTTTTGGAGAATTTTGAAAATTTTAGTGAATTTAGGAATAAATTTTTGAAAAATTATGGAAAATAGGAAAAAGAAATCAAAAGAAGATTTGGAGAAAGTTGAATTGTAAAGATGAAAGTTAAGGGAGTTAGCTTCAAAAGAAACTAAGTTAAGCTTGATGTGAGGGAAGTGACAAATATCTCTTAGGCTGTGTAATTTTTCTAGAAGTAGGCTACTGTTCTCTGAGAGTTGATAGGTTAAGTAATATGTCTAAGTTCTTTCTTCATCGTCATCTTCTTCAAGTTTTCTTTTCATACACAGTATTTTCCATCAAACACCTCCTAACAAATTTCTCTATTTTTCCTTCCTACACCAAACCACTTTGTTATTTTTGTCTTCTACCCTAAGAAAAAACCTATCTTTACCTCCTTCAAGTTGATGAACAAGTGACGCTTGGGAGTTAGAGCTAACGTTGTTTTTAAAGACTTTGAAGTGAAACCTAGTAAATTATGCTTTAAATATTATAGGTATTGTTAAAATGAAACTCGAATGATGAGAAATATAAGATTGAGAATTTGATTTTGTGTGTGGGTATGTGTTGGGACCTGATCCGGAACCGGATCCCAACCTGAAAATGGAACGAACAAAAGCAAAATCCAAAGAACGGAACGAAAACCATAAAGCGGAAGCAAAATCATAAGTGGAAACGAAGAATGGTATTTACAACACGAAAGCAAATTCAATCTTAAAGCGAAAGAATCGGAAGCAAATCAAAATGAAACCAATTTCTGACATCTGTGAACAAATATTTTAGGAACATGATCGCATTGGAAACCCTAAGACATTCCAAATCCGATATAATCCCTTTTTTTCTTTCTTTCTTGTGCATTCAATCTCTTACAAAGTGATACTTTTTTTTTCAATTTAGAATTTATCAATTCCATAACCTCAATCCAAAGCTCAAAATTATAATACTCGTCTTATACAAAATATACAATTCCCATAATTCATCTGTCAAACATCTTATTCCTCTCACTTTTCTTTTGCCTTAAAACAATCACACATATCCATACACAATCATAATTCATATATCATAAACATACCGTATCATTAACATACATCACTCACTATGCTAGTTCCTATACAAATCCATACTCCAATTCCATATCCATACACAATTTCATAACTGATTTACATCATGTAATAAATGCTTACAAGATATTAATGGCATTTCCAAGCCATAATACAACATCAATATCCAAAATCCGAATATGTACACAAATCCAATGATCGCAGAATTCTCAACAACAATGTAACTTACAAACAAAACAATATGCACACATACAAACAAAAACCTTCAATTTCCTTCACCCTATCTTCTTCTCATCACTTGTGGATGGGAATGAAGGGGGGTGAGCTTTACAGCCCGTGGGTAACAGTTTATAACAAATAAATAAGCAAAACCCTTGAAATTCTTTTTTTTTCCTGGTCTTAGAAAGCATTTCTTTGAAATCCATAAAGCACATTTTCAAAAAGTTCTTTTTCTTGCTATATTCAAAATCGCAATTTGCAAAACGTATGATTTTTAGGCTTTCAGCTATAAACCCATAGGTTACAAAACATGAATGCATCAACTTGACAATTCATAGATGCAGTGGCAAATCACATATGCAA
>JANTNU010466125.1:0-11552 GCA_024752395.1 Erythroxylum havanense
TTTGACTTGGTCTTCCATGGGCTTGTTGACAGAAGTGGAGATGTTGGATTTAGGCCCAAGTGGCTTTGTCCATAATAGAAGGCAATACTCCTCAGCCTTCTTTCTTTCAATATCAGCACGTTTCCTCTCCTTTTTTACCCTAATCTTTTCCACGTCCACTTGCTTCCATGCTTCAACAACACAAGTTTCAACAGTAGGGTTATGTTCCATAGTTTTGTGACTGGTTTCCACTACAAATACACTCTCCTCAGTAATTGAATTTTCTGATGGTTTATTGATTTGTGATGGTCCAGTATGAGTGTTTGGTATGTTTGATGGGTGGTTTTGAGGATCTGTAAGTGTTTGTGGCTGTAAGTAGAGAGCTAGTTCTGTCATCGGTTTTGTGGCTTAAAATTGCTAGTTTGATTGATTTGGTAAGGCTGATTGAAAATTTTGGTTAGTTTGATGTGTTGAGCTAGATTGAGGCATGTTTGGTTGAGACATTTGAGGGTAGTATGCATAGGATTGAGGGATCAAAGAAGGTTGAGGCATTTGAGGTTGATATATAGGTTGTTGAGGAATTGGAAATGAAGTCATGCAGGGTTGAGTTTCTGGTTTTCCAATAAAATGAGCTTGATGCATTTGAGGTTCAGAAATAGGTTGGTAAGGTTATGGTTGAGTTAGTATCATGTTTGGTGAGGTATTTAGTCTTTGAAGTGGGTGTATTGGAGGTGGTTTACCAAAGAGTGAATTTTGTAGATTTTGATGTTCCTCCATCCACTTCTCATAGCAAACCCTTCTTGTATGTCCCCTTTTCTTGCAAAAAATACACTCAACATTATCATTCCAAAAGCAATCCTCAGCTGCATGGTTGTTCCTCCCACAAAATTTGCAATTGACAAATAAACCCCCTCTAGGCATCCTTGTTCCTCCTTGCATTCGAATATCCTTATTACCATGGTATTGGCTTGGATTTTGGATGTTTTAGTAGGGCATTGGTGAGGTATGTTGTATTTGAGGATATGGCTGGTTCGGATAAGAGTTGTTTTGAGTGTAGGTATGAGTTTGATGATGAATAAGATGGTTGTGAGGCTGATTTGGTAGATAGTTTTGTGCTGGAACTGGTTTTGAGTCAAAGGAAATCTGGTTTTGTGTGTAGCTTAGAGGATTTTCTGGTGTTCTAAACCTTTCAGCCTTAAGTGCAAACACTTCCTCTTCTCTTCTATTCCCATGTCTTTCCTCATGCATCTCCAAAATATTGAAGACTTGCTCTAAAGAAACTGAATCTGGATCATTTGTAAATTGTCACTCCAAAGGTGCTATGCTTGCTTCAAACCTCAATGGCAACCTACTTAGGAACTTATCCACTAACCTTTCAGTGCTTGTACTCTCTCCAAACTCTTTCAGCTGCTGCACCAAACTCAGAAATCGACCCTTTGCTGTAGCTACATTTTCCTCATCCTTCATAGAAAAATTTTCAAAGCTCCTCAAAACCGCTTGTTTCTTCATCCTTAAAGTTTGGGCTGATCCAACATACTCCACCTTGAAAGTATCCCATAGTTCTTTGGCACTCCTACAACCTACATTTCTTAACAAAATGGACTCACTTACCACTGACCTCAAGAACACCAAGGCTCGAAAATCTCTATCCCTTTCTTGGTTCAGTCGTGTTTGGTCTGCTTGCGTCATGGCTCCATGTTCTTCTTCCACTCCTTCGATGACTACACCCCAACAGTCACTGATCCTTAGACAATCCTCTACTCGAATGGCCCAAGCTTTATAGTTGTCTCCCGTCAACACCAGAATGTTTGTCTGCACACTTTTTAAGTTCATCATCGTTGGATTCATACTTGTCATTGTTCGGTTTGGTCCAGATTAGGTGAACCGTGAAGCTCTGATACCACTCTTGAAAGTTGCTCTCTTGAAGGATTGAAGATGGCCTCTCTACTGTACAACTTGTTGAGCGTGAATGATGGTTGAGGCAAAGATCGAGCACCTTCTCTGTTGTTCAAGAGATAACTCTGCTGCAACAAACTTCTTAAATTTATCTTCTAATCTTGACTTTGTAATCTTGTAATCAACAGAATGTATGATGTAAATGATGTAAAAGTATTGTTGAAATCAAAGAACTAAACTTCTGATTTTTTTTTCTAGCAAAACAGAAACTACTACTGATATTTGTTAACTTCTAACTTGCTACTGGAAAACAAAACAAATACTCAACTTCTAAACTTGCTGCTGGAAAACAAAAAACAATGTAACAAGGGAAAAAAAAACTTGAAAGAAAATGATATTGTATTGAAGGTTTCCTATATTTTTCTTACACCCTTACACATTCTTTTACTCTTCTAACTCTACATCTACGAAAATGAGGAGGATGATGAGCTTTTTATATTAGCTCTACAACTTTCTGCTACAACTTGTAAAGAAATAACTAGAGAACAAAAGCATAAACTGATGAGTAATGACTAGGCTAGTACAATCTTTTCTGATTTTGTAAAAAACATAAAATCAATTCTCTTTGTCCCTTTTGTAACTGAATCTGACATTTGAAAAAGCTGAAATTTGTGCAGTGGGTAGTGGGGAACATTTTCTGAAAAGTAGACATGAAGAAGTTGCTGTACAATGATTTGTCCACTTAGTGATTTGTCCATATCTTCATTAATTAATCCTAACAACATTCCTTAAGCTTAATTCTTGTTCATAAACATTATAAAGTCAGCTTTCCTTTTCTTCTGGTTACTTTTTCTGGTTACTTCCTTCTGGTTACTTCCTTCTAAGTAACTAACTGGAATCCTCAACTTACGCTGTTTTTTGCTTTTGCACTTCTGGTTACTTCGTGGTTGGTTACTTCCTTCTAAGTAACTAACTGGAACTTTCAATTTCTGTTGTGCTTTTCTTCAATCTGCACTTTTGACCTTTTGCATATCTGCTTCCATCTTCTCTTCAGCTTCATTTTTGCATTGAATTTCCAACTTCTGAATATAATCTTCACTCTTCAGACCTTGATCTTTATTGCTTTGATCCATATATTGTTGAATTATGCTTAAAATCATCATCTTCAATTTCCATTTGCTCCTAACCTTCGGTTTTTCCTTCATCTTCTTCTTTTTCCTCACTTTCACTGTCAATACAACAGGTTGCATAAAACAACACAATTCAACATTTAGTTGCTGTGGACAGAACAAAAAATAGTGTGAATGACGAAATTATCCCTACAGTATAATATGAGTGGAAATATGTAATTAATAATAATAATAATAAAAATAATGATGATGATGATGATGATGATGATAATAATAATAATAAATTAATAATAATAATAATAGTAATAAGTTCAAAATTTAATAAAAATAAAAAAAATAATAATAATAATAACATTAAATTAATAGTAATAATAATAATGATGATGATGATGATAATAATAAATAATAATAATAATAATAACAACAACAACAACAATAAAATTAATAATAATAATAATGATGATGATAATAATAAATTCAAATTTTAATAATAATAATAATAATAATAATAATAATAATAAATTAATAATAATAATGATGATGATAATAATAATAATAATAAATTTAATAAATAATAATAATAATAAATAATTCAAAATTTAATAATAATAATAATAATAATAATAAGAAGAAGAAGAAGAAGAAGAAGAAGTTTAAAATTTATAATAATAATAATAATAATAATAATAATAATAATAATAATAATAATCACAATAATAATGATGATGATGAGTTTAATAATATCATCAAAAATAAAAAATAGCTTATGTGGGGAGGGGTATTTCTGTCATTTCGTTATATGTTTTGTTTTTATTCTTAGGACAAAAATTTTCATACCACAGTCTTGAAAGAAACAAAAAATTTCTGTCCTTATCTTCTGAAAACGAAACAAAAATAAGTAAAGACAGTAAGTAAATATGCAGAAGAACAGAATTATTGTGTCCTGTCCTCGGTCTTCGTTGCTGAAGACAATAACTAAACAGGAGGTTATGGTTCTATCGTAGGTTAGGTCAGTGTTTTTTTTCTTTTTAGAATATGATTAGGTTTAGACTTACCTTTCTTCCTACTAAATTAAGGTTTCGATGTTCATGTACTACGTTCTTAAGTTAATGAATCTTAAAACTTGAATAACCACAGAAGTGAGACATTACAGCAATTAGTAGCTCCATTCTTCCTATCCGTCGCTCGACCTTAAAATAGAAAAAAAAAAACACTTTATAGAATTCATTTTATTTATCAAGTATATTTAAAAAGTTATTGTACTTAAATGCCCAATTAACCCTGACAGCTGGTTGACTCTTTAGCTTACAGGGATTCAATAATTTTTGTCAAAAGTGAAATTAAATAGAAAACTCCAAAGGCAATGGGCTGAGACATTGCATAAAACGTTCTTATATTCCTTGAACCAGCATGACTTGGACTTGGACCCATTTGTTTATGTAATTAGCTTAACAAACTCGGACCCTTGTCTCCTCTGCAAGAAGCTTTCTTGTGCTAATAAGGTTGCCAGTTGCGTGTTGAATTTTTTGAGTTACTTTCAAGGATATACCCTGCATGACAAAGGACTAGCTTGTATCCACCAAGAATAACAGGTTAGATTCATTTTACAATCATGAATATGGCTACTTTCATAGGTAGGTATTGATGTTTTAAAAATTGGACTAAAAGTTAAACCGATAAATCAATAAATTTAAGATTTTAAAGGTTTAATTATTCGTAGTAAAATCAAATAAAGAATGAATAAATTTAAAAATTTTTAAATACGATTAAAAAATATTGTCTCTATTTATCGAATAATTTAAAATTTATTTGCAAAATGACATTAATAAATAAAAAAATTAATTTATTTTGATTTATAAAATTGGTCAATTTACAAAACTGATTAATTAACTCATAATTTGTCGATTTATAACAATAAAAATTATTAAAACAAATCAAACATAAAAATTTAAAACTAAATTAGAGAGTCAACCGGTTCAAAATTTTTATGATTGAATCAGTTGAGTTTTTAATCATTAATAAGAATAACATTTAATCTTACTAAATTTATTTTATAGATAACGGGCTGGTATGCATAACAATTTAAGTATTCATTCTCTTCCAAGAAGTGAATAAGAAAAAGGAAATTTTATTCTTCAATTTTACTCGAACTCGAGATATCAAATTTAGGAGAGGGGAATACAAATCATTTTAGTCAATCAAGTAATAACTTTCTTCGTTTTGTAAGCTTTTTCTTAGAAAATAATTGTTAGAAGTGTCTAACTCATACTCAAAAGTTAGCTCAAAAGGAGAAGGTTTGCATATTATTATATATTATTTAATGCTCTTATAGTTGTCCGATGTGGGATTCCTGACACACCCCCTCAGTCCAGAGCATAATTAGACATCTGATGAACATATTGGGCAAAGGGACATAACCGGGCACCGCCCCAAACCATCGAGACAAATTGACTTGGCTCTGATACTATACTAGAAGTGCCTAACTCATCCCCAAAAATTAGCTTAAGAAGAGGAAGTTTGCATACTATTATATATTATTTAATATTCTTATAGTTGTTCGATGTGAGATTCCTGACAATAATTATGTGAAGAGAACTTGACTACAAAATTATTTGTATATTTCATTTCTACATACATTAACATGTCCCTTCCTCACTTAAAATTCCAACTTTTCAGTATTGTCTAGATGAAAACACTATATATCCACAAAGCTTAAACGAAAAAGACAGAAAGGAATTACTCAAGCAGATAATGACGTTGCTCTGTGAAATGACTTAATCTTGCTCTACTCATATGGTAGGCACAGCAACTTCATTAAATAATGTAGATGTACATCAAGACTATACCGATAAATTGAAATTACGTGCATTGAGCTGTTGGGATTAGATTAACAAACGTCTACATATTATTTGCAAGTTATACACAACAGATGTGTAGGAGACAAACATAAAGTATGATTAAAATATCGATATGTTATTTACAAGTTAAACACAACAAATATGTAGGAGATAAGGATAAAGTGGGAGACTTATGAAAGAATATAATTTCCGTATTACTCCCCCTTAAGTTGAGAGTGAGTAACTGTCATTAAGCATAATGTCATGTATACATCAATTAACCGAATCTTAGAAAACTTATAAATAAAAATTCAAAAAGCCTAAACAATAACTCTTTTGAACCTCTTTTTTGTTTTTTGTTTTTTGTTTTAATATATAACACCAAACTATACTTCAAAAATATAAAGCACACAGTTTCTATGCCCCTTGAAAATTTTCATATTTGGGCTTATTCCTTGTCACATTATCTCGGTCATCAATTATTTGGTTAATTTTTTCATCTGAAGCAAATAACTTATCCTCAATCTGAACAGAACTAAACAAGATCACATTTTATTTAGAACATAACAAGATAATAGAATCATACCTCTAACATTTGGTATGTCTTGAACCCTTTCCATGCTTCATCAAAACCTATCAAAGAGAAAAATACAAACCTTGTGCAAGAGAGATTAATGGTAGAAGACCCTTATGCTTTTCCACCCACACACACACTAAGTATGTATCTCACTCAACAATCTCACCTTATGTCATATATTATGACATGTTCTACCCTCAGGGGTAGAATATGCTAATTGTCTCATTGTTAATGGATAATATGAACTATAGTTTAATAGACCAACATATAGTAATTAGAGTACTACCATGTGCCTCAAATTCAATTAGCAAATTAACCATCCTATTATGGTTATTAAATATACATTAGGTAATTCAATTGTGGTTAGGCATATGGAATTAATGTTGTGATTATATTAGTCCACATATATATATTTCTAACACAAGGTTGTTGGAAGCACCTCCGCCAGTTAGAAATGACGTGAAAGAAGCGATTGGTAGCATCTTCGACTTGGTAGTCATGCTGCCAGCATGGCCAATCCAGCCTTTTACATTATTTTTAATTAGAATTATTGATGACATTTTTAATAAATGCTATGTTATTGTACCTTTTACATTATTTTTAATTATAATTATTGATGACATTTTTAATAAACGATATGTTATTGTACATGATGTTTAGATTTTTTAAATAACTTAGTATACAAAAAATAATTAAAAATTTGAAACATTGTATATAAAAATAAAATATCATTAAATGTTAATTACAAACATTAACAAAAATACTTATGTACAAACTAAGACTCGTTTTCACTGTCAATATTTACATAATTCGGGTTAAATAATTTTTTATTAACTTTTCAAGCTTGGCCATATTT
This sequence comes from Erythroxylum havanense, assembly GCA_024752395.1. NCBI lineage: Eukaryota > Viridiplantae > Streptophyta > Magnoliopsida > Malpighiales > Erythroxylaceae > Erythroxylum > Erythroxylum havanense. The sequence continues at coordinate 7,276 of JANTNU010466125.1, forward strand.
TATTCATTACGTTCTAACTTTTGTTCATTATATTTTAATTTAGCCTTAAGCGACTAGTTCTCCTCTCGAAGACGATCAACATATGCTGGTTTTGATGATGATGAAGTAGTTGGCTTAGGGCCAAATCTAAGACTTTTGATGTATTCGGATCTCGTACCAAGCACGTTGTCACAAATGTCATCTACATTTGGCTTATTTCAGTTAGACAATGATGTTTGCAAGAACACCTACATCTTATTCTAAAATTTAAAGCACATTGTTGCAAATATCATCTACATTTGGCTCATTTCCGTTAGACAATGATGTTTGCAACAACGCCTACATCTTATTCTAAAATTTAAAAAATAAAATCAATATTCAATTCAAATATTATTAATTAATACTACATAAATAAATAAACTTAAAGTTAAAACAAAATTTTATACTTACATAATTATTATGCGATTCTTCAGACCTCCAGTTTTCACCTTTCTTCTAGTATGTCAGTTTTTAGATTGTGACCCTATCACATTCTTCTCCATGTAGTTCCTTCTGACTCTGTTTTATGAAAAACTGTTGGGCCCGGGTCCCAGATCCCGATTCCTGAGGCTACCCCTCGAGCTGCTCCAGCGATGAGCTCCCAAACATATCGGACCCGATCCCAACATTTATACATAGCTCGATTCACACACAAACATTCTCATACAATCAAGCATTTACACATGCATTTAAAACATTTCCAATTGCATAAATCATCAAGTCAGGAAATTAAACAAGTATTCTTAATGATATCCATTACATAAGAAAGTTTGAATCCAAATTACAAGAATATGCTCCATGATGATATGCTTGGAGGGCCAACCAAAATACTAACTTATCACAAAGCTCCTAATTAGCTTGAAGATTCCGATGCCTTGCAAGATCAATGATCGTCCTGTTCTGCACCTGAGGAGGGGAAAGTAATGGGTTGAGCTACACAGCTCAGTGGCTAATATAATTATAGCCATCGGCAACTAGCACAAATTCAGGCATATGTACGTATATATATTACATATATATACTAGCACTCACATGCTCATCAAGCAATTAACGCATTCAACATAATTAATTCGACATACAACACATGTCACAAATATGATTCATAACAAACAGTTCAAATATGCAATGCACACCACATGGCTCGAGGGTTCTATGGAAACAAAAGGGAGAAATCGAAGTTTACACCCTAAACAAAATGAGTCCATTCGGAGCTCATATGCCACAAGCGGGCAGCCGGGAGAAGGCTCTTGTCGATGTGTAGGTGACGAACGAAATGGTTTCACTCTCGCCGAAACAAAGCACATAATCATACTCAGAATCATTTTATCAAATGGTATGCTTTCATACTTTTCATATATTCAAAATGCCATGATCGAAGTCGAGGCATATCATGCTCAGAATCAAAATCAATTTTGATTTATTAAGATCATGGTTTAACATACATAGCATATAACATATATCCACACATAGGCATGAATTTGCCTAATCACACAACAACTATAAGTATATTACCCACCTAAAATCGCTTGAGTATCCGACTCACTGATGTCCTTCCTCTTGCGATGGAATCGGATCAGCTTAGTTTCCTAAAACAAACCAAGTTTTCATTCAATCAATATCCAAAGAAAATATTCCAAAAGCTTTAAAATCCAAAATAGAGCACTAAAAGTCTATATTCGACTTCCTTCTAAAAATCCCGAACCCTTAGTGGCAAATTCCGAACTTCACTTCTTCATAAATCTTGTAGCCCTTTATTTCTAGAGCACAACGAATCTGAAATAACCTCAATTGGGCATCTACATCAAACGATATGCCCAAAATACCAAAATTTCTCTTCTGGAAACAGGGGCTCGCCGCGGCGAACGGGTCGCTCGTCGCGACGTGCAGCCTCGCTCGTTGCGACGAAGGCCTGTGCTCGTCGCGGTGAACACTCCTCCCTTGCACGTCGCGAAGTCACCTTCCTCGCACGTCGCGACGTGCTAGCCTGCAGAACCACTCCGAAATCTGATTTTCAGCATTTTCCAACTTCAATCATTTCCCTTAACCAAATGCAACACATCTAAACCTTAGATCATGTCTTATACTACATTTCTAACCCAGTTTAAGCTTCCAATCCATCATAAACTCAACAACCCAAAGATTCCTAACCATTTTTCCCCAAAAACCCTAAAACCTTCAATTCTTCTACATTCAACATTCTCTAGGTTTAAATCTAACCAAACCAAGTTCAAACAAAGCAAACCTTACCCGGAAACATCTTAGATCAGTCGAAAATCGTCAAATGTCGAAAATCCCTTTTCTCTTCTCTTCTTCTCCACTGACGGCTTCTTCTTCTTCTTTCCGCTTTTCTTTTCCTTTCTTTCTTTTCTTCTAATTCCCTTTCACCTAAGCCCTAAATGAGGGTACAAGGACAAAAATGCCCTTCCTTGTTAAACCTTAATGTTCCCAACTTAAGTGATCTTCCTAAAAATGCCCTTTCACATTTTTATCCCTTAATTCTCATTTAAACCACATTAAACTCAATTACACCTCAATTATCCACTAATTAATCAACTAAGTCATAATCATACAATAAACACAATTAATGCTTAATGACATCATAAAAAAAATTCGGGGTCCAACATAATCCCTAGTAGTTATGGCTACAATTACATAATTAATCAATATAACTAGGGTGAGTGTTGTACCCTAGTAGTACTAGTATGGTACCATAGTATACCATATACTATGTACATACTAGTTATAACATATGGTATAGTGTAATGTGTGTACACATGCACTGTGTATTGTTACAAGTAGTGTAATGATGTGTACCGTATGCATGTACATTATGTACTACATACCATTAGTCACCATTTGTGTAGTTTATATTAAGTGTTGTTATATGTTGGATACGTGTGCATAATTCTTGTGTGTGTCATAAATAATGTACATGCATGGTACTATATATTAATTACCATTATAACAAGTATGTACAAACATAATACCAATGCTAGTTACTGATACATGCATGGTATATATTATGCATTGTATTGTAATAGTGTGCACACAAATATACCCTATACTGTACTAGCACTAATACATATACTATATATTTTCACATGGCAATGTAATATAACTATACAGTATATTAAACATGCATACAATAACTATAGGTGTACATATGTGGTATTATTAGTACGCATTGCATACTTGTACACTTTATTACAATAATGTACACTATACTAGTACACATGGTAACATTGTGTACCACTATGCCAATAACTACCATTGCATACACTATACTATGTTAATACCAACATTGTCATATGGGTGCCAATAACTAGGAATGCATAGTTTCTTCCATTTAAAGCACTAATGGAAGAAACTATGCATTCCTCGTGACATAATAATGTAACAATAATATTACATGTTATAATAACCATTTTGTGATAATGTATTATACCTTGTAATGTATACATACATATCATGAATGGTACCTTGTATTACTAAGTAGTGTAATGTATAGACATAATGTGTACATACTCACATAAATATTAGCTAGTATAGTTACAACTAGCTAATGACTATAGTGATGCATGGCACATACATAGTTATGGTATTACCTTACTATGTTACTAGTATATACATATGCTTGTTATAGTGTACCGTGCATATATACATACATGTTGTAAAAATTATAGTGTGGTACCATATTGCTATAGTTACATATACATTCTTGAGGTAGTACATAATTGCATGACTAAATGTTATAATACATAGACATACTGAATAGATATACAAGTGTACCATAGTGATGTGTATTCAATAGTGTAGTAGATTATTGTTACCATAACTAGTTAATTATGGTATACGTATGTACACATGCAGATTGAATACATTACATGGAAAGTAATGTAATCCATGAAGTATAATATAGCTCATCGTGCCAATGACATAAATTATTGTACACATAGCATAATTGTAAGTATCCATTGTGTATAAAACTTTAATATTCTTTCTATTGATGTATTTATATAATTATGTTTGTGAGGTACACATATATGATACATTATAACAAATGTATGTACTACATTCATATAACTATGTACAATGGTATACATGTATACATGTACAATGGTAAACTGTCACGAAATGTCATATGTAGTTATACACATTATGATACGGCAACAACCTAGAAATAATGTCTAGATCACCTCCGTTTCAATGATTGTTCCCAAACCTAAATTCAATCAATCTAACAAGACCCTTCACCCCCA
>JANTNU010467262.1:0-11544 GCA_024752395.1 Erythroxylum havanense
GTAAAAATTATAGAAAAGGAAAAAAATATTTGTTATTTTATTCAACTCAGGATATAACAAATATTTTGTAACGAGAAAATTGTCTGATGTACTTTTTTTAGCGAATAATACATTTATGAAATGTTTTGACTCAAATTTAAATTCAAATTCAAAATTAAATTTAAATTAATAAATAAATAAAATTGATTAAATATTCAACTGTTGAATATTAGTTTGATTTTAAAATATTTATAAAATAATGGTAAAATATAACGTACCAATATTGTTGCCTTGATAATGGTATCTTTTTTATGGCCATAGGTGGTGTCATCCGCAATGGTAGAAAGCAGGACATCGATGACATCTTTCTCCGATTCACTACTACTCTTCGACTTGTGTTCTTCAATCCATTTTTCTATGATTTCGTCCAATTTCTCAGAGATCTGCTTCATGCGTTTTATCGCTCCTCCAAAATCAAACCAGCCTAAGAAAGGGATGAGATCACCAGGAACTGCTCTGCCGAAAACTTCCAAGAATTCTCTGATAGTTTTACCCACATGTTGATCGTGATTATCTTGGTTGCTGACATTTCCGTCGACCTTCCTCTTGAAGAATCTCTGCCTTGATATCTTTAAAGTAATGACATTGAAGGCTAATTCTTGAAGCCATTGACTCAGCACGATCTTAACTGGACGATGCTCGTTCCTCTCGCTCAACATAAACATGTCGTTAATCAATTGGTTAACCTCGGAAACCTGATAATGCCTCAGTGATTTGAGCCTGTTGATGGAGAGAAGCTCCATCACCGCCAGCTTACGTAACTCTCGCCAATATCTTCCATATGGTGCGAAAGCGAATACCGATGAATTGTAACCCAGGTATTTGCTTTGAGATGTATCTGGGCGTGAAGCGAAACTTCTGTCACATGTAGTGAACAACTCCTTAAGTAACTCGTAACTGCTTACCACTACTGTTGGGTGTACTCCCATCCTGATCGAGAAGATGGGACCATATTTATCCGCCATGGACGACAAGGATTCAGATAGGTTTTTAGCTCCAGCAAGTCGATGAAGATGACCTATAATTGGTAAGCCACCTGGTGCTTCTGGTACAAGATTGCGCCTCTCTGTTTTCCCAGGATTGTACTTTTTGGACCACCATAGAGTACACAAAAGCATGAATACCAGAGCCCCAAAAATTTGTAACAGATGTGATGATGAAGAGTAATCCATGAGATGGAAAAAAAAGTAGAAAAGTGTTGTTATGAGTTGAGGAGTTCATGGGAGGCACTGAAGATCCTGGTACCACTTATATACTGAAACTACCAGGTAACAGAAAGTACAAGGGCCAATGGGGCAAGCTGATCCTCAATATTTCACAAAACGAAAAAGTCATGGTTGGACACTGACGGAGACGGTGTTCACATTTTTTTAAAACGTTAGATCAGTTGACTTCTCAACCGACGAGGACGGAAAAGAGAGACCAACTCAGATGATTTTTTATGCATCTCAGATGATTTTTTATGTATTTCTCAAATAGTTGTTAGGGCCGCAACCTCTTGCCGTGAATATTGCTGTTGAATCAGACAATCGACATTCGACATTCGTAAGCGCTTACCACTATTGTTGAGTATACTCCCTCTTGATATATTATAATTAATAGTGTTGGTTGTAATTTAGTAACATATTATTTAAAGGTATTTTTTATTTTATACATGTTTAGATATATATGATAAAGTTTATAAGATAATTAAACATTACAAATGAAATTATAATAAGATTATAATTATGAGATTCATATTACATTTATGTATTATTTCTAAATGTTTCTAGTCATTGTTCTATTAAGATTGAACATTAATAGAACGTAAAAAAATTAGCATACGTTTTTGTTTTTCCTTATGCAGGAAATAAACAATCTCATAAGCTAAAATATAGAGATACTTAAATAAACATGTGGGTATTTGCTAGAGAACAAGTTCACTGAACAAAGTCGATGTTGCATCTCACTCTCGCAAGACACGTTCCCGATATCTTAAGTAATGTCCAAGTATGTATCTCACAAGGGCGACATGCTAGAACGGTCAAACACTCAAACTTGGTACAAAATTTTCAAAAATAGCACAAGTGAAATTAATAATCAAATTGGGTCCACTTTATTCAAAAACTTTTTTAATTACAAGGGTTACAATCACTTCACAAATCATCTGAATTTCATTAGTCACTAGAGCCCATTATTAATACAAAACACTTAAAATCATAATGTCATTATGATACAAGATCATTTACAAACATCTCCAATTTGGAAAGTTATTGCAAAACAGAAATGTTCATATACACATGATACAATAGTTGTGAAAGACTCAAGTTGATACAAAAATAAAGGAATACAAATGTAGACACGAACTGATTTTGACCTCTATCTTTTACTTAAATGTAGTGGCTATATTCTCGTTTGCCTAACGATATAACTCTTTTAAGCTTGGAAAAATATTGCAAATTTTGGATGAATTTTGCAAACTCAGTGAATAACCATTCTCGATAGCTCACTCAATCACATAACACATATCATCATTTATTTTCACATAATTCACATCTTTTTATTTACAATCACTTCAATCATTCAGACACTTATCACGTTCAGAAATCATTCAAACTATTTAAATAATACATATCATATGCATATGTCATACTTAAGAGACTCACTTTTAATTTGTTATTTTGTTGTGACCGAGTACCTATTTCACTAGCTCATATCCTTTAATCGATATCAAGCAATATCAGATAATGTCTCATATCTTTTAGTAGATACCGAGTACATTTACAACTAAGCCCGAGGCTCTTTTTCACTTTCTGAGTTTTAAGCTATTTTTCGGTGGTGACTCTGATCATAACTGTCTTTATATTTCATGCATTCATGTAATGGAATGCATCAATCATATATGATCAATTAGTCACTTTTACGTATCATGGGATCTTAGTCCGGCATTCAACATTTCTATTGAGAATCACTTTTTCATTTATATGCATATTCACATTTAGAGCACATTCATCATTGGACCTTGGTCCGACATTCAACAATCATGTTAAGAAGTACTTATTTCGTCACATTCACATACAAGTAGCACTTTAATATCTCATTCATAAATTAAAATCATTGAACCTTCAATGTCCAGAATCAAAACAATCACATTCATATTGCATAATCTTTCAATACATAATACAAACATAATAATCAGTAATTAAGACCATCTAGATCAACTCACAGTACGCTTCAGATTAGCATTAACTTCCATGATCTAGAAACGTCTGAATGTAGATGTTTATCCTGCACATCAACATTATGCAATCCATATATTGTACACACATATTAATAACTTAGCACAATTATAAGTATTCATTTATGCACAATTATGTATATAAAATATTTACAATGCATGTTCAATGACATTCTTGAGTACATTTCCTTACTACTTGTCTCAAAACCAATTAACATGATCTTTGAATTATTCCTTAACACTTAATACACTCTCCTTAAGTTAATAGCTCAATCCTACTTCAATTAGACTCATTCAATATCACCATCAAGCCTAAACATCTTATGGGAAAAACATTGATTAGTCAACAATCTATAAACAAACATATCTTAGGACAAAAAGGTATAACTTTTTATGTAGATGTTGGATTAATTTCATTCTAGGATGGTCTTGAAGAGGACTTTGAGAAAGTTGCATGAAACCCAAAGTGAGATTTTGCCATTTAGAAGGTCAAAATTGCAAATTTTCACAAACGTCCCATGTATGTTCGCTAAATGGACATACACCTCCCCAAAATGGACATAGACAAGGTCTGGAGTGCTTTCCAGACCCGTGAAAGTCTGTTTAATGGACCCAATATTGGACCCCGTTTTTGGAGTCTAACTTCGAAATCTTGTAGATTGTTTCAATGAATTCTCATTAGCCATTATCTTGTAGATTGTTTCAATGAATTCTCATTAGCCATCATCAGTTCATCTTCATTCTTATAACATCCCAAAAATTTCCTATTTGATCAACAGATATACGATAATCCATTCTTATGTTTATGTCGTCAAACATCACCCTAACATATCGCTCATTTGTGTTTTCTCTACTAAGTACATTTCAAGTTCTATTTGAGCCTAAATGTATTATAGAAAAGCATTGATGAGCCCACAATTTATAACTGTACTTGTTTTGGGTCAATAGGTATAACTTTCAGTAGAGATGATGGATTAAGGTCATTTTAGAATCATTTTGAAAAGCAGTTCTAGATCCACAACTTTTGTGAAGACCTTGAAGAGAGATTTTACCATCTAGAGGGTCAAATTGTGAATTTCTAAAGGTGTACAGTGTATGTCTATTAAAAGGATATACACCTCCACCTAATGGACATACACGGCCTCTAGGGTGTCTTTTAGACTCGTGAAGATTCATTTAACAGACCTAATGTCCATTTAACGGACATGAACTGGACTGGGGACATTTTCAGACTTGAGAAGGTCCGTTTAGCGGACCTAAAGTCCGTCTAATTGATATAGGTAAGACAAAACTCCCTCCAAAGCCTCTCCAATGGTTCCTACATTCATTCTCACATCACTTTCACTCATAGTCTTCCCAAATTCACCTCTTCTAATGCAATATCACTTCTTAGCCATTCAACTACCAATTTGATTTTATTAAACTCTCAAATCTGAACTTATTTGATTCATCACTTACAACCAATTCTCATCCTTCACAAAAACCAAATTATGCAGATTCAGAGTGATGCCTTGATATGGCTTGGCTACCTCGCTCACTCGGTCTCTTGCTCATTACTTAAAGATGGAAAGAACAGGGGGTGAGCTTGAAAGCTCGTAGGCATCAAGTTTATAACTAAGAACAAGAAAAACTATTGAAAATGCTCAAAGTCATAATCACTTTGCATCAATTTCATAAAACACATAGTTCCAAAATTCTCACATTATCTAGCAATTCATAAGCTGTTGGGACCTTGCCCTGGTGTTGCTTGTTGTATATATATATGGGTTGGTTATAATGTTGAGATGTTATTTTATATCTTATCATTGAAATTTTCATGTTGATGTATTTTCTTTTAATTTTCATTAAAAAAAGAAGAAGAGTACAGAAAAAGAAAAAAGAAAATAAAAAAAGAATTAAATAGGACAACTATTAAGAAATTCCCAAGCACTCAAAAAACACACCCAAAAACTAATTTACAAGCTTCGAGTTTTGAGTTGGGTCTTTGGGTTAGGTGACGAGTCAAAATAAATATATTCATCCAAATATTTACCAATTGATTTACTTCAGTTGGTATTAGAGCAAGGTTTCTAAGAAACAATGTTACAAAGTGAGGAAAAAGATTTATGGTTGAATCACATGTTTTTATAGTAAAAGGTACCTCAGTCACAAGTCCCTCTGCATTTAATGATGAAGATTATCATTATTGGAATGACAGGATACGACTTTTTATAGAATTTGTACATATTAATCTTTGTGATATCATTGAGTATGGTCCATATACACTAATAAACGACGAAGGGAATATCATCTATTTGGTATTTGGGAGTGACATCGGGAAAGATGCCCAAATATGCTTTAGAATAATAGTTCCTTATGCCTATGGAGGCATCTAATAAAGGTAAAACCTGAGATAATTATTTCTCAAAAATAGTTAATTGGAATATGGAGATTAAGGGTATCAGCTACTTTTCCCACATGTAATCATATTTAAATTCATAAATTTGCATGTTGGACCCATTTTGTGTGTTGAATCTCGCCCACCATTTCAATCATTAAGTGCTTAAAACGTATTTTCTGGTTTCTGATTTTGGTATTCTGCTTCAGGTAAAGTGACACCCTCTTCAGAATTTCCAGTACACCATTTGCTGTAATGCGATTTCTGGTTTGAGACAAATAGATGAAAAAATTGTTCTTTTTTCGATCTTCATCTAACAAGTGTGATGGGAGTGTTGATTCTCCTTCTTCTGCTGGCAAGCAAGTCTACTGGGAAATGCCAGCAGAAGGAAGGCTAAGCAATCAGTGTATAGATAAGGCTGCTGTCCATTTCAGGAGATCTGGGGGCTTTTTTTGTAGGATAAAAGTGAGCAACGCTCACAAAAGCAGAAAACTACCTAAATTCATGATCAAGCCATTTACAAACACTAGGCGGAACTTGTCTCAAAACGTGAAAACCAGGAGGAAAATCAAAAGCAAGGTGGGGGAGGAAGTCAGCAGCAAAATTCCCTTCTCTATAGATGTGAGTGAGCTTCACATTATCAAAGCGCTTCAGTAGGTCGAGGTTTCTATCAACAAGAGACAAACAACTTGAATTTGCTTGGACATCACTGGTCAACATCTTGACAACAATCTCATTATCACTTTCAACAAGAACATCCAAATAGGCAAGATTATAGGTGAGTTGAATACCATAATAAAGGGCCCATAATTCAGCACGAAGAATAGAGTAACAACTGGTCTTGAAAACAAACCCATGTTTCCAGCGACCATTATGATCACTAATTAAACCTCCACCTGCAGCAATCCCCGTGGCGGCAACCAAAGAAGCATTAGTGTTGAGTTTTGTGGGAAATGTGGACATTTCCCAAAAATTAACCGTGAACAGGACGGACTAGTATTCGTCGAAGGCAACGTGTTGAAGATATCCTGAAACAATTTAGCTTTAGAAATAGTACACTGCAAGAGATTAAAAATGAAAGAATCACCAGAATTAAAAAATCTGTCATTCCTTCTTTTCCAAAGGTTCCAGCAGCCTAAGCTAAAAATAGTAGGCCAACTGAGATGATCATGAGAGAGATGGGAGATTTTCATATTCAATAACAACCAATCTTCCAAATTAACATTCCAGAAGGAGCTCAAATTATTAAAATCAGTAAAGAGATGTCAGAATTAAACAGCAACATGACAATCATGGAGAATGTGTAGATGGGTTTCAGGCTCATCGTGGTAGATATCACAAATCCCAGAGTCACTTAAGTGTCTTCGTTTTCTTTCATCATTAGTTAAGATTCCATTGTTGAGGGCTAGCCAAAAAAACATTTTGATTTTTTGAGGGCCTTGCCACTTCCAAATCAAGTTCCAAGGAAAGTTATGAAAAGGAATATAATTTCCAAAAAGAAAATAATATGCAGACCGCAAAGTAAATACTCTTGAAGAAGACAAACCCCAAAGAAGGGAATCCATACCACAAGTATTAAAGGGCACACAAGTGTAGCAGCAATATAGGAGCAAATTGAAGTGGGGAGCAATTGAGAAAAATACTCCCATCTCCAATCTCCATCATCAGTAGTAAAAAAAAAGAGACGGTTTTATCAATCATATTATCTGGAATAGGCCCACTAGCGATGTGCTGCAAAGGCTTTGAGACACTTGGCAACCATCTATGTTTCTAAAAATTGACCGTGCATCCATCACCTAATGTCCAGAAGGTGTTAGAAATCACATCTTCCCAATTTGCAATGACCAAGTGCCATAGAGGGGTACAAGAAGCAGGAGCAACAAGATTATGTGGGATATCAATGTTGAATTTGTATTTGTACCTAAGGACTTTAGTCCATAGACTGGTAGAATCTATCAAGATATGCGATCCAACTTTCATAGAATACGCTGAATTAACTACACGAAGATTCCTCAAACCCAACCCTCCAGATCCTTTAGAATGCTGGACTTTATCCCAAGCAATGAGAGACAGACTCCTTTTGTCATCTTCCTTTGTCCATATGAAACTCCTGCTGATTTTTTTCATCTCATCACAAATAGTAACAAGGATCTTAGAAGTTTGCATGGCAAAAGATGAAATTGAAAGCAAAGATGAATTTGCCAAGGTAACACGACCTACAAGGGAAAGACGACTAGAATTCTAACTCAAAAGTTTTGCCTTCATTTTATCAAGGATATACCCATAGCTCTTCTTGGTGACCCGAGAATGGAGAAGAGGGACTCCAAGGTATTTTCCCGAGTCATTTGTTTCATGAAACTCCAGAATAGCCCTTAAGGATCGTCTTGTAGACGTCAGAACATTTTTTTAAAAAGGACCCGAGTTTTCTAAGAGTTGACTTGTTGACTTGAACAAGCACAAAAGTCTTGGAGCACCCCTTTAACAATATCAACTTAAGAAGCATCAGCTTTAGCAAAAAGGATAAGGTCGTCCACAAAGAAAAGATAAGTCAGTAAAGGACCATCTCTACTAAGCTTGATAGGTTGCTAACTCCCTTGGTCAACAGCTTTACAAATGCCATGGGGGAGCTTTTTCATACACAGCACAAAAAGGTAAGGAGATAGGGGACAACCTTGGCGTAGACCTCGAGTTGACAGAATTTGATCCGTGACGCTACCATTCCATAAAAGTTGCATAGAGCTACCAGACACACACTTCATGATAGTATGAATGAGGGTCTGGGGTAGTCCTACCTGATGAAGGGTATCAAGTAAAAATTTCCATCGAATCCTATCATACGCCTTTTCAAGATCAACTTTTATGGCCATACAACTCTTTTTCGTACTCATGTTTCTCATAGAGTGAATAACTTCCCGAGCAACCACAATATTATCAGTAATGTGTCTTCCTGGAACGATGCTAGTTTGAGTAGGCCCAATCACCTGAGGCATGATCATCTTGATTTTATGAGCAATGGTCTTAGTGATTAATTTATAGATTACTGTGCAGAAAGCAATTGGCCAGAACTGATCTATTTGCTTAGGAACCTCCACTTTAGGAATAAGACATAACAAGGTCTTAATAATATTAAAATCAATAACTCCTTCGGAAAGAATATTTTTGACTTCATTGCACACATCCCTGCCTATAAGATGCCATTGGGACTAATAAAAACCTGCTTGATACCCATCAATACCTGGTGCTTTCCAAGGCTGCATATCAAAAAGTGCTCGTCTAATATCCTCATCATCAATAGGTTTGGTAAGAAGTTCCACAGTAGTATGGTCGCAAACAGGAAAACTCCTTCTGATAGGATAAGTGGGCTGGAGGGCGACATCATCTCTGTACAACCTCCTAAAGAACTGCAAAGCCATATTTTGAAAAGCCTCCTGGTCATTTACCCAATTTCCCTCCTCATCCTTGAGCAGTTCAATCCGATTCCGCTTCCTCCTTTTAACAGTTTTCATGTGAAAGAAGGTAGTATTGCGATCTCCCCATTTAATCCAATCGCTTCAAGATTTTTGCATCCAGAGGAGTTCCTTCCTGTGAAAAATGATATCTAGTTCAGTCTTGAGCTGGTTATAAGTGTTCATCAGAACAATTGATGGGCGTGTATCCAGTGCACGTTCCACAGTAGCAATCCTGTTTAAAGATTTGTTTTTAATTCGGAAAATATTCCCAAACACTTCAGAATTCCAGATTTTCAGTTTATCAGTCAATTTTGAGTGAGAATAATATAGCTGAGAATGGGGCTCCCAACTATTCTTCGCAAGAAATCGAAAAGGTCTGTTTGCTAAAACAAGAGAAAAGCTGCAAGTCTGCAAAAGTAAGGGACAATGATTAGAGTAAATCCGAGGAAGATGGGTCACAGCAGCTTCCGGAAATGCCAACCTCCAGCGAGAGTTACAAATACCTCGATCTAGTCTCTCCCAAATACAACCTCTACGTCAAGTGTAATCAGAACCTTTGTACCCCAAATCAATCATATTAGTGTCTTGAAACCAAATAGAAAACTATCGACATACCCCGGTTCAATTAGGAGACCCCCCTTTCTTCTCATGAGAATAAAGAATGGCATTGAAGTCACCAATCAAAACCCAAGGGAAATAAATAGCAGTATTGAGCTGATGAAGATGCTCCTATAACTTAGCATGACAGGATGGAGTAAGGTGCCTATAAATAGTAGAAAGGAAAAACAGAAAGTTATTGTTCTGAGAGACCGAGAAGAGAACAAATTGTTGATTACTGAGCACCATCTCAATTTCATAAAAATCATCCCAGAGAATCCAGATGCCCCTAGAAAAGCCCGTTGCTTCAACCCGATGAGAAAAAGGTAAACCAATTCTACTAATACATCTATCAGCTTTGAGACTACTGATTCTCGGCTCAAGGATAATAACAACATGACTATTATGTTTCTTGATGAAACACTTCAGAGTTCGCACAAATAGGGGCTTACCCGCCCCTTGACAATTCCAAGAGAAAATTGTCATTAAAAGGAAGAAAAGGTAGAAAGGAGACCTCATTAATCCCACAAGTAAGGACCAACATCATCATTCTTGCAAGGCATAAATTCCTCAATATCCTCGTCTAAAGACAAGGCATTGGTAGCCCGAGTGTCAGTATCTACTTCCAAAATGGGAACATCCTCAATCATGGAATCATCAGCACGGGCAATGCCTAAATTGGCAGACATAGAAACAACTTGCTTGATAATACCAGTCGTGGATCCCATAGCTCTAGACAATATAGAGTCAGCCTTTCCCACAACAGAATGATTTTCCTTGTTCAAAGTAGAAGGGAGATTAACAATGTCTTGTTCCACGGCATGCCGAGTTTTGAAATCAAAGAAATCGCCTAAAGTGGTTTTAGGAATTTTCTCTTTAGTGGATGGTCCGACATTTTCTTTGTTATAGGAGTGAGATGGTTCCCTATTACTTCCATACTTACGGCCCAAACTTCTTCCTTTGTTAGATGAAACCCGTTGCCCACGTGGGAGAGTAAAATTCCCTTCTCGTGAAGAATCCTCTGTCGGAATAGTGGTGTTAGGAATACCTTGAGCAGGTTCCTCAATTCCTCCTAGAATCTCGACAGCCTTTTCAGCTAAAACTAAATATCTGGAGCCTTGTTTTTCATCTTGAGTCCTTAACCCATGAGTTTCGCCTTAGTGACTCGGCTTTCTCCTCCGCTTCTCAACCACTATCCACGGACCGAAATCATCTTTCCCTTCCTTTGAGGTCGTCATCGAAGAGTTATTCTCGTTATCTGGCAATTCCTTAAAGGAGCAATGAGTATCAAAATGACCATACCGACCACATGAGAAACAAACTTCAGGGAGATTTTCATATTCAACTAATTGAACTTCACCAGCAATCTCAAACTTCGAGACAAGAGATTCCATAAGATCAACGGAGACTGCCACCCTTGCAAACCTTGCTCTTTCAAAGTCACTAGTATTGAAGTTAATTTTAAGAACAGGACCCACCACTACCGAAATGGATTTGATCACATCTTCAGGGTAATACTGCAAAGGAAGTTCTGGGAGACGAATCCAGATGACATTCTTACCTATATAAGGGTTCTTCACTCGAAAATTAGGGGTCCAAGGCTGGAGAAGTAGATACCTACCCATAATAACCCAGGGACCTCCTAAAAGAACATGATTGTAATCCGACTCGTTATTGAAATGGATCATAAAAAAGCCCCGACTAATATCAAGAATTTTAGCCTCACCTTATGTAACATCCCGTCACCGATGGGATAGGTATAGTTCGTCTCATACGTATTTTGCATCCGTATTTGTTCATTGATAAATGTTCAGTATTGCACAAGTATATGTATGTACATGCATGTATGATAGATTTCCGACCTG
>JANTNU010467464.1:0-11543 GCA_024752395.1 Erythroxylum havanense
AGTGTCACATATGCATTGCATATATACTTGACTGATTACTTGAAATGGGAAAAAGGCATGAGTGCCTTATCAAATTGCGATTTGCTTGTATGTAATGATATGGTACTTCTAATTGTGTTCTTGCAAACTAAACTGTGATTGCTTGTGTGCTGTGTTATTACTGTGACATGATTAAGTGATGCATGAATTGGGCGAACCATCGATGATGGTTCCTCACTGAGTTCGCAAAACTCACCCAAAATTTACATCTATTTTTCAGGCCTTGAAGAGTACCCCGCTAGTCACGGGAGTATGCCTATTGCAGGCAAGGGAAAGATAGAGGTCGGGATCAGTTCGAGTCTGCATTAGTGTTCTGTCAAAAAAATTGTTTTTTTTGAAATCGCTATAAAAGAATGTTCTGTATTTATAGTGAGCCCAATTTGGGTTATGTTTTTTTTTGGCGCAGTAAATGGCTATTGGAAATTATTGTTGACTGTTTGTAATAACTGAAAATACTTCCTTTTACCATGGGCTCAAGTTGTCTTCTATTTTTCTCGTGAATGAATGTTTTAAAATACCAATATAAATATTTATACTGAGTTTCGTCTGACTGACTGATGTAGCACGCCACCCTCGTGGGGCACGGACTCGAATATCACCAACGATGTCGAGTTCGGGTCACGCGGGAGTGGGGTGTTACATACAATATGTAACCAGTTGTGAAAAAACAAAAAGGAGAATGATTAAATTGTTAGTTTGTGCCTTATAACTAATTAGCTGGTTGTAGTTTTTCATGAAATAATTAATTAAAGGTATTTTTATCTTATACATAATTTTTTAGTTAGTTGATGTATAAGATAAAGTCTATATGAAAAATGTATCTTGCAAATGAAATCAAGATGAAATTAAAATTATGATATTCATATTGCATGTATGTATTATCTATAAATTATTCCTAGTTATTTTATTAAGACGGGATATTAATAAAGCATACAACTAGCACAAAATATATTTTTCTTTTATAAAAGAAGTAATCAATTTATATACTAAAGTATGGAAATACTTAAATAAATATATGGGTGCTTGTTAGAGAACAAGTTTACTGAGCAAGATAGTACAAAAGTGTTAAAGGTGATTGCTTTTAGAGCACAACTTTAACAATCTCTCACTTGTACTAAAGTCAATCGCCTTTGTATCTAATACCATAAGTGAGTACATTAGAAAAAAAATTTCATTTGAGGAAGTGACTTAGTTAAAAGATCAGCGATGTTCTAATCTGTGGGCACTCTCTCAGACCACTCGCCCACAGATATTGTCCGCTTTGAGCCTTGGCCCAGCCAAGTCCTCACGGTTTTGCTTTTCCTGAGAACTTCCTAGGAGGTCATCCATCCTGGTACTACTCTTTCCCTAGCACATTTAATTTCAGAGTTCTGATGAGATCCGGTGCTTTAGGGCATGAAAAACACGTTTGTAGGGGAGAGATATCCGTATCCTTATAAGGCGTACTTCATTCCCCTCTCTAACTGATACGACACAGTCCCGACACGCTTTAGGATATGAAAAGGTCCAATATATCGAGAGTTTAGCTTCTGTTGACTCTCAAATCTGATGATACCTTTCCATGACGATATCCGAAGAAAAAACCTGTCACCAACTGCGAATTCTAATAGTCGTCGCCTATTATCCGCATAACTCGTTCGTCGATCCTGGGCGATCATCATCTTCTCTCGAATGATTTTTATTTTCTGAGTGGTGACTTGTATCAATTCAACTCCTTCTATTTTGGCCATACCAACCTCATCCCAACACAGAGGTGTCCTAAACTTCCTTCCATAAAGTGCTTCATAAGGTGGCATACCGATACTTGTCTGATAACTATTGTTATAAGCAAACTCAATCAAAGACTTCTTATAACAGCCTAGATCACCGATATCAAACAACTTGGGAATACTCGTCGATCACTAGTAAATTTAATCAGGACTCCATCCTGATGCCTAAAGCGGACAATATCTGTGAGCGGGTAATCTGGGATGTTACACTCCTTATCTTCAAATCACCTCTATCAATTATCTCCCTGATCAGGTGATATCTCCTGAGTACATGCTTGGACCTTTGATGAGACTTTGGTTTTTTGGCTTGAGCAATAGTCCCATTATTATCATAGTACAGTAGTATCAAGTCTATAATGCTCGGAACCACTCCAAGTTTCATAACGAACTTTTTGATCCATATAGCTTCTTTTGCCGCTTCTGCAGCTGTAATGTACTTTGACTCGATTGTTGAATCTATAGTTGTCTTTTGTTTGGAATTCTTCCAATTGACTACTCCACCATTCAGTGTGAAAACATAACCTGACTGGGAATTGGAGTCATCCTAGTCAGATTTAAAATTGGCATCTGTATGCCCGCTCATACGAGCACATCATTCGTCCTTCTCAAGTACTTTAGGATGTTCTTGATAGCCACCCACACCAGGATCCGATTGATATCTGATCATAACATTTAGAGCATATGATATATCGGGTCTTGTACATAACATAACATACATGATTGATCCTATAGGCGAAGCTTATGGAACCAAACTCATGTGAGTCCTCTCATCTTGTGTCTTAGGACATATAGATTTTGAGAGTTTTATCTTATGAGTAATGTCTTAGAATGCTCCATGATAAACCCCTTTAGCGCTTTATCTATATATGTAGCCTGTGAAAGACCTAGCAACTTTCTTGATCTTTCTCTATAGATCTTTATTCTCAATATATAAGTTGCTTCTCCAAGGTCTTTCATGGAGAAATTCCGGGATAACCAAAATTTGACAGATTGCAAACTTGAGACATCATTTCTTATTAGTAATATGTCATCCATATATAAAACAAGGAATATGATAGCACTCTCACTAACCTTCTTGTACACACTAGGTTCATCCAAATTTTGTGAGAAACCAAACTCTTTGATTGTCATATCAAATCGGAGGTTTCAAGTTCTAGATGCTTACTTCAATCCATAAATGAATTTATGAAGCTTGCATACCTTTTTGCCATCTTTAGATATGTAGCCCTCAGGTTATACACATCTTTAACTAGGTTTCCATTCAGGAAAGTCATCTTCACATCCATTTGCCATATCTCATAATCATAATGAGCAACAATTGCTAGGAGTATTCTAATGGATTTAAGCATAGCTACGGGGCTAAATGTCTCATCATAGTCAACTCCTTGTGTTTGACGATAACCTTTAGCAATTAGCCTCACTTTATAGGTAATCACATTATCATCCATGTCAATTTTCTTCTTGAAAATTCACTTGCACCCTATGAGTTTTAGCCCTTAGGGTGGGTCAACCAAAGTCCGTACTTAGTTTTCAAATATTAAATCCATTTTGGACTTCATAGCTTGAAGCCATTTTCATATTCTAAACTCTTCAAACTTCCTCATAGGTTGCAGGCTCATCGTCCTCTATAAGCAACACGTCATTAAGTTCACTTACAAGAAATATATATCTCTCCGGAACATTACATATCCTACTTAACCTACGAACATTTTGTGTGTCAAAAGGTTCAATTGTTGTCTCATCTTTATGAACAACAATCTCAGGTTCAAGTAGTTGATTTGCATCTATTTGAGCATCATGAACTTCATCAAGTTTAACTTTGCTCCTACTATCTTCTCTTAGAAGAAACTCTTTCTCTAAAAAGATAACATGCTTTGAGACAAACACCTTTTGCTCTAAAGCATTGTAAAACTAATAGCTAATTGTTTCCTTAGGATATCCTAGAAATAGACATTTATCAAATTTTGCTTTAATCATGTCTAATTGAATCCGCTTCACATAAGCTAAATAATCCTAAACTTTCATATGAGAAAGATAGGATTTTTTATTAGTTCATATCTTATATGGAATAACATCAAATTCTTTTGAAGGGGCTCTGTTTATCACATAAACAACAATCTCAAGTGCATGACCCCAAAAGGATTTTAGTAGATCTACTAAGCTCATCATTGACCTTATTATGCCCAACAAAGTTCGGTTTCTCCTTTCAGCCATACCACTATGTTGCGGTGTGTAAGGTGGGGTCCATTAGGATACAATCCTTTTATTCCTAAGATAACTTAGAAACTCCTCATTCAAGTATTCACCACCTCGATCTGATCGAAATATCTTAATACTTTTACCGAGTTGTTTCTCAACTTCATGTCTAAATTGTTTTAACACTTTAAATGCTTTATAATTGTATCTCATTAGATACACATACCCATATCGTGAATAATAATCGATAAAGGTAATGAAGTACATAAAACCATCTTTGGCATGAATGGACATCGGACCATATACATTAGAATTTATTAGGTCTAATAACTCATTCGCTCGTTCACCCTTTCCTTTAAAAGGTAATTTAGTCATCTTGCCTAACAAGCAAGATTCACATGTGTCATATGATTCATAATTAAATGACCCTAAGCTACCACTCTTGTACAACTTAGTCATGCATCTGTCACTTATATAACCAAGTCAACAATTTCACAAGTAAGATGATTTTAAGTTATCCCATTTTTGTCTTTTATTATCATTGATATTTAAAATTAGATTGCACATATCTAATATGTAAATACCATTGCATAATGTAGCAGTACCATATAACATTTCATTCAACTTAATTGAACAACCATTGTTTGAAAAAGTTAAATGAAATCCCATTTTATTAAGACATGAAACAGATATAATGTTCATTGTTACAATGTGTACATAATAGAAGTTATCCAAAATTAACTCTAGCCAACTAGGAAGATACAAAACATAGGTTCCTATGGCTAATGCAACAACTTTTGCCCAATTTCTCATACGTAGGTCCATCTCTCCCTTCTTGAGTGATCTACTATCCCTGAGACCCTGTATATCTACACATATGTATGAACTACATCCGATATCTAATATCCAAATTTTATGATCAAAAATAGTATTAACCTCAATAACAAATAACATACCTGAAGTAGACGGTGGAGCATCTAATGCCTTCTTCTACTTCAGCAACTCTAGATAGGCTTTGCAGTTCTTCTTCTAATGCCTTTCCTTGTTGCAATAAAAGCATATTCCCTTTTGGTGTTTTTTCCTTTGCCTTTTTCTTAGCTACACCTCCCACTAGCTTCTTAGGCTTCTTCTTCTTTTTCTGGTTTGTCTTGCGAGAACTAGAAGTAGAGTTTACTAGCATCATAGCCTTACTATCATTCTTAACAATTTGCTCAGTTGTTTTGAGTAGATTAATCAGCTCAGGTATAGAGGTGGATATTTGGTTCATCTTATAGTTAAGCTCAAACTGTGAATAACTATCAGTCAAACCAGTTAGAATTAAGTCTATACTTAATCCATGATCCATTATGAAACTCAAACTGGCTAAACTCTCAATGTATCCATTCATCTTCAGCACATATTGCACTGCAGATGATCCCTCAGCCATCTTAGAGAGAAAAAGCAATCTTGAGGTCTCGAACCTTTTAGACCAAGCTTTCTCATTAAACAGTTCCCTTAGATGGTAAACTATGGTATGAGCATCCATAGCCTCATGCTGCTTTTACAGTTCCAATGATATAGAGGCCAACATTATACAGCTAGCCAGCTCACTATCATGTAGTAACATCTTATAAGCTTTCTGATCTTCACCAAAAGCATCAGCAGCAGGGGTATTGGGAAGTGGCTCATCTAGGATATATCCTAGTTTCTCATAATTGAGAACAATTCTCAAATTCCATAGCCAATCTAAGAAGTTTGGTCCCGTGAGTTTGTTGGAGTCAAGTAGAGAGCGTAAGTTCACGTTGGACAAAGACATCGTGGCGATTCAATAACCTTGAAGAATGAGAGAAAGTGTTAGAATGTACATAAATGCATATTAATAAGGACTTTAATCACATGCATTATGGGTCCCACTATTTTATCCAAATTTATACCCCTCACTGCGAATTCGATAAAACTTATAGCTTTCTTAATGGGTCGATATCCAATATCATTAAAAATGATCTTGAGTTTGCCTAACAAGCTACCTTAAGTCAATCGATAGGTATCATTCATACCAATTGTTTTCAATTATATAACTATCGACTTGTGCCAACAATAGTTGATTTAGCACACTCATTGGGTTATTAACTTTTCATTCGTATACATCCTATGTATATAACCCACCTTCTCCTCTATCCATGTTGACCTTGGGTTTTTGCAACAAATCAATGCTTCCAGGTAGGACCAACCTATTAATCCAAAAATATAATTTCCATGGTTTGAACATATTCGTGTAGAGCGATCTTGGGTTTGCCTAACAACCCAACTCTGAAAGACCTCTGATTCTTCCCATATCAATGGAAGGCGTAAGTCCTAATATTTCAGTTGAGGGATTTATTCTTAGGTATCATCAATCCTTATATATATATATTCAGATTATGGACAACTCAATTAAATTGAGCCCATGTCTATAACCACTCTTAAAATGCATCTAATGCATGTATCACACAAAGGAGGTTTACTTTATGTTGTGACTTGACTACGTATCAAAAGTTCGTGATTCGATTCAACTTTTGAACAGAATTGGGTACTAGTGTTAGTCTCGACTAATTCAAATTATGAATGTCATTCAATTAGGAATACTAAAATTTTAATTATTTTGACGTCAAAAATAAAAACTTTAATTCTAATACACATGTCTTTTCTAGTCACACTAGAAATGCAATGCTCTACTTGGATTAATTCTAAATTAATCCCTAGGGTTCCAAAATTCTTAAACTGCAATTAGTTATCTAAAGCATCCCTAGGTCATCTCAAATTTATCAAGACAATTTTGGCAAAGCCATCTTGACGACCAAAATCATCAAGATAAATGAGTTAACCTATTCGACACTAAAGAGACTAATTCGATGCCTGGAAATTTTCCAGAACCCTAATTTCAAGCACATGCACTTAACATGCTACTAGCATTAAAACAAATACATTTCTTATCTCATAAAAAATTTTAAGGTCTTGTGACTGAAACAGATACACATAAATCATTAAACAAGTCAACTCTATTAACTTTTAAAAAGCTCACCAATGTTGACTTTGACTTGATATATTAATTAAATCAAATTCAATTAATTCTGGAAAAATTAAGAGTCTTATACACATTCTAAATGCGTCTAATAAAATTTATCAGAGACTAATTCCTAGGAATTATTCATTAACTTAGTGGAATCAGCCAGCACATCATATGTCTATGACATTTGTCATATTACTTCTAACACTAGTCATTCTCTACGTCAAGCATGCATAAGACAATCACTTTAACAACAAGTGTCATGCATCTCATACACATGAAAACATCTTCTCTTGAATGCAAATGCATAAAATTCATAAAAACAATTTTTATAAAAATTAATATGGAATTTACAAGTATGCATGTTCATTAGATTTCCAAAATTTCCCAAAACTTCATACATTTTACTTTGACAGAAACATAACATAATACCTTATAAACATTTATAAGAAAGAAAATTAGAAAAAAGTTTTCTAAAATTATTACGAAATTTTCAAAATCAACATATGCATTCAGTTTTCCAAAAATTCCCAGAAACCAACATATGAATATACTGAATATTAATTCAAAATAAAATAGCAAATAAAATTCAATCGTAGTTTACTTTGGAAAAAACATAATATAACACCTTATAAACATTTTTATGAAAGAAAATTAGAAAAACAAGGTTTCCAAAATTTATACAATTTTTTCCAAATCAATATGCATGTCAATCACAACCCAACAAATAGTTGGCACATGTTTAATAGATCACCTTATACATGCATAACCTGCTATGATACCACTTTTAGGGAGCCATGGATTCGTGCATCACATGCACAAAGAGGTAGCAAAAGTGTTGGAATCTAAATTCCGACCCCACAACATCTCCAAAAGTCCAGAATCTTAAATGCATGCATACACAGATTATAAGAACATGAAATTTTAGCACATATACCTTTAACAATGCTCCTGCTTTCTTTAATCTTCTCCTTGTTTGGGTTGTAGTAAACACCAAACACCTTCCTTAATCACTCAAGAACACATAAAGATGAAGAAAATCAGTGTGTAAGGGTGGTTAGAGCACCAAACAAGATGAGTTCAAGTAGATGCTCAAATGGAGAGATAGATCAAGATATTCACCATTCTATACCCCACATGGTTCAAACTATGGATTTTGTGTCATCTCCCACTAGACTGAATATCTTACACCTAGTCCATTGATGTTAGCTCTTATCCTGGGATCTCATTACTTTATGTGTCATTGAAGACTCTCTTCATGATATATAACTACTCTAGCCAGAGACTTTTGAGTAATAACCCCAACAAGAAGTTGTGGGTATCATCCCCTTCTATTAAGAGTGGTGAAATCTTTATTAACTGCCCAATTACCTTCCAATACCAATAGTTGTACCCAATTACCACCTTATAAGCGAGCTCATCTTGAGGCAACAAGGAATGATGTAAAAGCACAGGATCAGTATCCAAGATATCCTTGAGTACCTCAAGTCTAAGGATATTTACACCATTGCTATGATGAGATTAATCATTGAAATTTGATAGATCATCCATATGATAATCTCATAGCAAGTCATTCGATGTATGTACTACTCTTAGTAAGCATCCACATGTTAACTCTAAACATCTCATGCTTACAGTTTGTGAGATCCACTGCTTGATCAAATCAAGGAGTATAACATGTGTTAGTCTATTTAGATTAATAATGTCCTATCTTATTAATCCTATGACTATGGATAATTTAGATACTAACATAATTGCATATGATAGGAATCTTATTATCATGATCTCATCATGATTTCCTTCATGCTATGTTTTGTGTCATGGATTTCGTTAATTCGATTTAAGATTGACATCAATTCATAAATAAATAAATATCAAAGTAATGAAAAATTGTCTTTCACTTTATTAACCAAAATAAAGATTGTACAAAAGTACTAAAGTTTATTACCTTTAAAGTACTACTCTAACAATTAGAACATTATTTGATAAATGATTGAATTATATAAAAAATTATGCACAAAATGATTAACCAAAACCACTTTGACATTCTCGATATTTTGATGATCATAATGTATTGTTAGAAGCCAATTTTGATATATGGATATACATTATTTAATTATATAATTAAAAATAAATTAAAAGAGTTTAATTTATCTCATTTTAAATACAATTAAGAGTTATATTCTATATACACTACCAATATATTTAGGAACATAATGAGTCACACATAAAGAACACTTAAAGAGAGAAAAATTAATTTAATCAAGTTAGACTTATTGTAAAGTTTGAGAAATTTTAAGATCAGATATAAGTTATTTGATAAATAAGGACCAATATTCGATATTGAATTGTAATTGAACCCAATTAATATTTAATTATAATTCTAATTAAATTTTAATTGAAACTAAAATTAGATTTAAACTAAATTACCAAAAGGTCTAATCCTTATAATAGATAGGTATAAGAGTTAACAATTCATATATATCCCTCCCTGCATCACTTTTAGGGTTGTCTCAACTAATTTGGGTGAAAATTGTTAGAAATTGAATATGTGTACTACTACAATGATTGTGGATGAATTAGTTTCAAAAATAATTGGAAGGAAACTATAAGAAAAAGATAAAGCTACATGATAAGGCATGATTTACGTTTATGTGTTATTGTGTTCACGCATAATTCATATCATAGAATTTAAAGTGATCTTATTTTTTGAAAAATGGAACGAAACTGCATATGAAATCGATTCCTACCTTGATTTTCCTTAAAAAAACGTAGGAAAATGGTGAACAAAGTTGGAGAAAACAAAAGATAAATAAAACTTGAAAGTAAAAAGGGGAATAACTGAAAAATAAAGAGGGAGAAATCAAACGAGAACTAAAAACAAAGTGTGCCAATAAAGGATGTCAAACACAGGCAAAGATGAAGCATATTTTTTTTTCAATTTGGGACTAGGGTTTTTGATTTTGAGAATTAAGATTTAATTTTTAATTAAAATTAAAACTGTTATGATTAAGTAATATCATCTAGTTTAAATAATATTAGTTAAGTTTAAATATAGATTATAAACTATATTAGTTATTATAAAATAAAATAAATTATGATAATATTATTTTTTAAAAGTAGGTTCACTGTGCTATGTGAGGCTCAAATTATTAATCAAATTATTAAATTCATGTCATATTGGCATTACGTGATACGTAATAAATAGAAACTTACTTTGGTCCAGTTTTTTATCTACTTGAAAGTTATTTTGAATATTTTATAAATGTTAGAATTCTAAAACATTAAAATTTAACATATATTTTAGTAAAAACTTCATAGATGGAAATACACTTTTTGCCATTATTAAAAATTGAATCCTTAAGTAAAATAGATTGAGACATACTAATTTATTACCGATTAAAATTTTAAAAAGTGTAGAGTATTATTGTAATAGTTTTTAAATTATTTTATCCAAAAAATATACTCTCTTTTAAACAAGGTAATTATTAAAACAATATTATAATGAATCATTAGAACTCACTTGCTTTAAATTTTGATTAAATAATTTTTTAAAATTAGATGTGGTTGGGTCAGCAATATCGAGCCCAAGTCCAATCCTACAGGCCAATCGGTCAGTCCCATACCCATCGTTTAATCCGGGCCTGATCTACATATTCGTGGCCCATTAGCAAAAGGAAGTCTCCCATGCAAACACGTAAAGAGCTAAAACCTAGCCAAAAATCATATATAAGGTATTATTCTCTCATAACAGAGGTACGAAACTCATAACCTAGTTTTTTCTCTGCATTCATCGATCCCACCTTCACTAGAAAACTTACTTGAGTGTCGGAGGGGCTAGTCGGGACACAACCCCCGACGTGCCTTCCTTATTTTGCAGGTACATTCACGACGTTGACATCACGGAAAGTTGCCAATCAATGGATCCAAACGGTAACGCACCGTTCGGCCAGAATCCGGCTGAACCAAATGGCGCCCTCCGTGGGGCCCGACTTCTGGGCACCACGTCCAAAACCATGCAGATCAGCCAGGCGGCGGCAGCTAATCCTGATGTGGCCGCAGTCGCAGCTCTGGCGTTGCAACGCCTAGGCTTGCAGCTACCTGCGACTCTGCCGCCAGCACCACATGATTCACGCACTGAATCCTCAGACCCTAACGATCAACAACAGCCTCAAGCCTTGGAGCAAGAGGAACAGAGCGTAGCTTGGGAGGATAACGTTGCATTCAACGCGCGGCCGAACCTCCAGCACCGATCAGATGCGGATCCTCCTCCGGCTGTACACACTACCCCGACTCGAAAGCAGATCGAGGAAGCCACTGACCTGTTGATTCACCAACAAGACGGCCAACCGACTGGAGTAATATGATATTCGGTGGAAATGCAGCTGAGGGATCCACCACCAAAGGGAGAAAAAGATATGCCAAACAGGTCGGCAGAGACTCGCCCATCAAAAAGCCGAGGGAGAGCGATGGGACGATATCATTTGACGAGTCCGACCTCAACGGAGTAAGCT
>JANTNU010467668.1:0-11542 GCA_024752395.1 Erythroxylum havanense
CAAGAAGCAAGAATCAAGAAGCAGTTACAGACGAAGGTTATAAATATAAGTCGAAGTCGAAGATTGCAAAGTTAGTTAAAAGTGAGTTGATTCACGTATACTCGAACGAAAAAGCTTGTCTGTAAGACAATTGTGTAAATTAGCTGAGAGCTAGTTTTACTGTAACAGGTTTCAAATACTTTTGTAAGAAAGTAGTACAGATAGCCTACAGAGGCTAAGAGTGAAAGAATACTGATTGTAGAGACCTGAAGAGGCTCGGAAAGAATACTTGTAAACGTTGAAGAGATAGTGAAATCTCATAAATTCTTCCGAGGACTGGATGTAACCCACAGTTTGGGGTGAATCAGTATAAAATTGCTGTGTCGACTTCTCTCTACTCTATCTTTCTTAAGATCAAAGTTTTGTTATTACTTAGATTTCAAATCAAGTTTTAAAGTTTTGAATAATTCAAACTTACCAAAGTTTCTGTAAAAGAACTTGTCTTTTAATAAAAACTTTTTCGGAAAGATCTTTAAAAAGGGGAATACACAATTCAACCCCCCTTCTCGTGCATTCATATATCGTATTCTAAGCTTTGTAATAACGTGTGATTTACTTCAGCCTTGACTACAACCTCTTCCTCATCCTCTTCCTTGTGAGCTAGTGGATTCTTGCTTCTTGTCTTTCAAAGAGACCTTTGCTTAAAAGGCTTGAACCAGTGGCTCCTTTTTCTTCAATCTTTCTTCATAAGCTTCAAGGATCATTATAGTTCATCAATGCCCAAAGCTTCCAAATCTTGAGATTGTTCAATAGCCACGATAACAAGGTCAAATTTTGAATCAAGAGTACGAATAATTTTCTCCACAACGCGAATATCTTCCAAATTCTCACCATATCTTCTCATTTGATTGGTAGTTGCCAAGACTCTTGTGAAATAGTAATGTATGGATTCAGTCTCTTTCATGTGTAAGTATTCAAATTCTTCTCTCAATGTTTGAAGATGCACCTTCTTCACCTTCTTAACTCCTTCATGGGCCTTTTGGAGAATCACCCAGGCTTCTTTTGATTTTGTTGTGTTTGACACTTTTTCAAACATTTCATCATTCGTATGAATGATGCTAAGAGTATGTTGATCTAATCTACGATTCTTTTGTAACATGTTCCTTTATTGTTGATTTAAAGCTCCTTCATTTTTTGGTTCATCATGTCCTTGTTCTATTGTCTCCTATGCATCTTGAGAGCCAAGAATTGCCACATTTTAGAAATGATCTAGTACACGATATTTATAGATACATAAGACACCCTTTTGAGACAATACAACTCCTAGAAAAACATAAGAAGCTAAATGCAAGATACATGCATAAGAAAATTACGATAAAACTCAAAGTACATGAACCAAATAATGAATCAAGTTTAATTAAATACCCAACTAATATAATGCATTTTTTAACACCAATTAAGATAATGATCGGAAGGTATGTACAAACCATTTTCTCCTATATCATTTAATGACCATGATGTATGTTCTACCTTGACCTTTCATCTATGCACATGCTTCTAATACGAAGGTTGAAATTTTTTCTTCTACTTGTATTTGTCAAATTTAGAGTTAGTTACTTGGTACATTCCTTTATTATATTTTCATATATATAGTTTGACTGACAATCTGACTATATTATCTTTTTCCATCTTGGCTAATTCTACATTTTTCATGGTTTACAAGTGAACATACTTGCTTTTCTTCCTTTATCCATTTGGTTACATTTGGCCATAGACATTTAAAGTACTTTTATATGTTGTTATATACTTTATGGTCTCACATTGTGTTGATTTACTAAGTATTCATTTATACCTTTTCTAATAGAATAGGATGTGTGTTTCATGAGCTTTGTTTTATTGCTACTATGAAATGTGTTATTTAATTGGTGTAAAGGTTTATGTGTGAAAGCTGTATTTGTGCAAATGTATAAAGAGTGGATTTTGAAAACCATCGAGGAGACTTGGAGTCTTTTCTTATCTTATGGGATGACCAGAAAAATGGTATCAGTGAGGTGCATCTTCTCGAGATTTACAACAATCATAAGCTTCAACTGCTTGTGCAGAAGAAATTCATACCAAATTTGCTTCACGACTCCCTTGGATTTGGTTCAGCCAAAATGATAAGGTGAGATGACGATTTTCCTTTTGACAGTTTGTCTTTTTTTAAAAAAAATATTTAGCCTACAATAGACATTATGGTCTGTTTTGTTTCTCCCATTTTTGAACTTTTCATTCATAGGTAGATTGTTAGTGTAGCGTATGTTGAAGATTTTAAATCAATTGTTGGTGTTGCAAAACGAGTCAAATGTGAGCACCAAGAGTAGACTAATAAACCATAGGAGTAGACTAAATAAGTTAGTAGTTGACTTGGAGATGTATGATATTAAGAATTTCCTTTGGGCATGGCCATCCTTTTAGCAGATCCTAATAATGATGGGTAACCATTGAAAAACTTACATTCAGAATTTAGTTAGGTATAAATCATGCATATTAGATATTAAAATAGGATTTATGGAACACTTGGTTTCTATACTTAACTTTATAATCTCTCTAGAGTTGATATGTAACATCCCGTCCCCATATTAAGGGTTAGGACCTAAAATTTCAATGCATGTAAGCTCAAAGAGAGATTAAGGAAATGCATTTTTTTTGCTCATGCATAATGTTAGCATATATGCACAAGAATATTGAATCTTTTCACAAAAATAAGTGTACATGCATTCATTGACAACTTATGGGCATGATTGTTTTTAAATATGATGTTATTGAAAAATGAGAAGTAGAGAAAGTGGAAAGAGTGATCTAGGTATGAGTTGAGATAAGGAAAGACATGGAAACAAAATTGGTAGTGATCTGAAAAATGTTCACTGAATATGCTTCAGTCTTTTAGCCACAACATTTTCTCTATTTATCCAAATGAGATGATTCTTAATTTGGATTAACCTAGAGATATATGGCTACATTTTTTATGCAAACATCGAATTTCAATTCTATCTCTAAGGATCTCAAAATTTTTCCAGTACGTTGGGAGCTGAAGGTGAAATTTGTGTTCTGGCTTTGGGAGAAAATTTGGATTTATATAGATAGATTTTGGCAAAATTATCTTCTTGAAAGTTGTATATGCTTTTACCAGATTTCTAACGATATAAAGTTTGTAAATTTTGGATATCGAAGTTGAAAGATAAGAGCATTACAAGTTATGAGGTTTCATTGTCTTAGTTTGATTTTTTGCGTCTCAATTTAACCTTCTCATTTTGCTTCGTCTAAGAATGACGTCATTATCATCTTAGAATGACATCATTATCATCTTAGTTACTGTTCATCATCTTAGTTTGGCTTTTTGTGTCTCAGTTTGACCATCTCATTTTGCTTCGTCTCAAAATGACGTCAGCAATCATCTCATGATGTCAACATCGTCTCATTTTGGCCAGAACATCTTCTAGTCCAAATTTGATCCTCTAGATGATAGAATTGGTCTTTAAGTCTTTAGGAGAGTTGTAGATATTGAAGTCCTCTTTCTATTTATCTAAAGAACACCTGAATCCAAGTTCTGTACCGAAAGTTATACCCATTTTTCCAATTTGTCTCAAAATGACATCAACAATCCTCTCATGATGTCAGCATCGTCCCATTTTGGCCAGAATATCTTCTAGTCCAAATTTGATCCTCTAGATGATATAATTAGTCTTTAAGTTCTTCATAAGAGTCGTAGATATTGAAGTACTCTTTCTATTCATCTAAAAAAACATGAATTTGAGTTCTATACTGAAAGTTATACCCATTTTTCCAATTCATCTCAGAATAACGTCAGCAATCGTCTCATGATGTCAGCATCGTCTCCTTTTGCCAGAATATCTTCTAGTCCAAATTTGATCCTCTAGATGATTGAATTCCTGAGTGGTACGAATCATTATAGGCAAATTCGATTAAAGGCAAACGATCATCCTATATGCCTTTGAAATCCATTACACAAGCTCTCAACATTGCTTCCAAAGTTCGGATTGTTCTCTCCGATTGTCCATCAGTCTGTGGATGGAAAGCTGTGCTAAAATGCAACTTAGTTCTCAAAGCCTCCTGTAAGCTTTCCCAAAACCTGGAGGTGAACCTGGGATCTCTATCCGAGACTATTGAACTTGGAATCCCATGAAGTTTGATTATCTCATCCATGTATTTCTTGGCCAAAGCATTCAAAGAATCTGTCTGTCTAATTGACAAGAAATATGCTGAGTTAGTCAGCTTATCCACAATCACCCATATTGCATCATGTTTCCTACTAGTCTTCGACAATCCCATCAAGAAATCCATCGTAATTTTCTCCCATTTCCATTCTAGAATCGACAAAGGTTTAAGCTTACCTGAAGGTGCTTGGTGCTCAGCCTTGACTTGCTGATACACTAATTATTTACTAATATACTCAGCAATATCCTTCTTCATTCCCTTCCACCAAAAGTGCTCTTTCAAATCTCTATACATTCTCATACTCCCCGGATAACATAAGGATCATTGTGCACCTCATCAAAAATCTCGTTCTTCAACTCTAATAAATCTGAAACACACAATCTGTTACCTACTACCATCAGTCCATCTTCTCTTATCCCTACTTCCGAAGGTTTACCATTCTTAATCTCTTCTCTAAGCTTGCTCAAGTACTCATCCCGTTCCTGCAACTCCTTAATCTTCTTATTCAATATTGGCCTTACTCTAAAGTTAGCCAATATGCAATACGATTCAGTCTATGTCAATGTCACTTTAAGTTTGGCTAATTCCTTCAACAAAGGAAGATACACTGTCTCCAAATATGCCATAGTCGATTTCCTACTTAATGCATCTGCTACTACATTAGCTTTCTCCGGGTGATAACCAATCATTAAATCATAATCCTTTAACAGTTCTAACCATCTTCTTTGTCTCAAATTCAACTCTTTCTAGCTCATTAAGTACTTAAGACTCTTATGGTCTGTAAACACCCTAGTAGTGACCCCATATAAATAGTGTCTCCAAATTTTCAATGCAAAAATTATGGTAGCTAACTCGAAATCATGCGTCGGATAATTCATCTCATAAGGCTTCAATTGCCTAGAAGCATGAGCAATCACCTTATCTTCCTACATCAATACACAGCCCAATCCCTTCCTTGAGACATCATTATAGACTGCATATCCATCACTACCCGAAGGCAATGTCAAAACTGGTGCACTCGTCAATTGATGCTTAAACTCCTCAAAGCTTTTTTGACATTCATCTTTCCACTCAAACTTCTGGTTCTTCCTGGTCAACTTGGTAAGTGAAGCTACTATTTTAGAAAAGCCCTCCACGAACCTCCAGTAATATCCAGCCAAACCCAAGAAACTCCTCACTTCTGCTATGTTCTTAGGTGCTTCCTATTTTACAATTGCTTCTATCTTCCTCGGATCTACATGCACTCCTTGTTCAGAGATTACATGCCTAAGAAACACCACTTCCCTTAACCAAAATTCGCATTTGTCGAATTTGGCATACAACTCATTCTTCCTTAATGTCTCCAAGGAAATCCTCAAATTCTCTTCATGCTCCTTATCACTCTTAGAATAAACTAATATATCATCAATGCAAACAATGATAAATCAGTCTAAGAAAGGCTTAAAGACTCGATTCATCGAGTCTATGAAGGCTACAGGTGCATTTGTTAACCCAAAAGGCATTACCAACAATTCAAAGTGGCCATACCATGTTCTAAAAGCGATCTTTGACACATTGGACTCCTTTATCCTCAATTGGTGATAACCAAATCTCAAATCTATCTTAGAAAAGCTTGCCCTTGCAACTGATCAAACAAATCATCTATACGTGGAAACGGATATCTGTTCTTGACAGTAGCATGATTAAGCTTCCTATAATCCACACACATCCTCAACGGTCCATCTTTCTTCTTTACAAAAAGGACTGGAGCTCCCCAAGATGAAGAGCTTGGCCTTATGTACCCTTTCTCTAACTCCTCCTCCAATTGCTCCTTAACCTCCTTCAATTCTACCGGAGCCATTCGATAAGGCAGAATTGAGATCGACATTGTGCTCGGAAGAAGTTCAATGGAAAATTCAATTTCCCTAGGTGATGGTAGTCCTGGTAACTCCTTGGGAAAGATATCTGGGAATTCCTTAACTGCTGGCATATTATCGAACTTCCCTCTATCCACCCACGTGTCTACCACATAGGTCAAAAATGCCTCACAACCTTTTCTCATCATTTTCTCTACCATCAAACCCGAAACAATTCTTGATGAACTAAATTTCCTATCTCCTATCAACATCACCTTTCTTCCATCCTCCAACTTAAACTCCACTGTTTTATGTTTACAATCCAAATGGGCATTGTATTTCTTTAAAGTGTCCATACCTAAAATTACATCTAAGCCTTGCATCTTCAAGGGAATTAAATCCACCACTAAGTGTTCATCACCAATACATAACTTATACTCCCTATACACTTGACTAATAACAATACATTGGCCAATTGGAGTACTCACTATCAAAGGGGTATCCAACGGGCTCACCTCTTTACCAAACATAGTTCTACCCGATGAAACAAAAGAGTGGTTAGAACTCGGATCAATCAAAACAATCACATTATCATCAAATAATTTCATCATATCAGTCACCACTTCCGAAGCGGTCTCTGCATCCTCCCGTGTCATTGCAAACACTCTGGCTGGTGCTTGCCCTTTTGGTTTTCCTGGAGGGTTCACTCTCCTTACTACATCAGAGTTGCTATCTTCAGTTGCAATCTTTTGACCCACTGCCTCATTTCTCTTCAAAGTTTGCATCTGTTCTCCCTCTCTTCTTGCATACTGTGGACGCTCTCTAGCCATGTGCCCCTTCTCTCCAGATTTGAAGCAAGCTCCTAACAACCTGTAGCACTCTCCTCCATGAAACTTGCCACAATGGTCGCACTTAGGGATGGATGACTTGCCCCCTTCTCCCCTTCTATTGCCTTTCACCGTTGAGGCTTGATGGGAAATAATAGAAGTCCTCATTGGTTGAGATATGCTTGCACCACTGCTCCTCTCCTCAAACTGCACAGGGAAAGGTCTAGTACTCCTCTCTGGCATAGGAGTACTAGTACTACCTCTCTATTTGAACTGCTCTCTTCCCTTTCTCTTTTTATTCATAGCACTCTTTATATTCTCTATGTTCTCAGCCCTCAAGGCCGCCTCAACTAGCTATCTAAAGTCACAAAAATTCTACACCACCACTTTCTCTCTGATGGCTAGATGTAAACCCGGTGTAAACCTACGACACTTGGCCGCCTCACTCATCATCATCTCAGCTGCATACCGGGATAGCTGTGTAAATCGGCACTTATACTCACTCACCGTTATCTCCCTCTACGTGAGACTTAGAAAATCCCTCTGTCTCTGTTAAATATACACCTCAGACAAGTACTTTTTCTTATACACTGCTAAGAAGTCTTTCCATGCCAACACTGGCGGTCTTATTTGGCTCCCTAGCACACTCTCCCACTAATGTAGAGCATCTCCCTGAAGCAAACTAGCAGCATACACCACCTTCTCATCATCCTCACACTCCATCTGATCCAGTATCCTTTCGGTCTTTCTCAACCAAGTCTTGGCTTCTTCTGGATCCATTGTCTCATAAAAATCTACTACCCCATACTTCCTGAGCTTGTCAAACTGTTTTCCTTTCTTAGCTAGGGCCCGAGCAAAAGGTTGTGGCATCTGGCCCATAGCCTGAGCAAACGCCTGAAACATCCTCAGATCTAACGGAGCAGGCACTTGCTCTTTTGGAAGAGGAGACTCTCGCAATTGTGACTGAACGGGCTCACTATCATGCCCTACCGAAGCCTCAGCATTTCCTGAGGCTACAAATTCATCGATACTCTCCTCCTTTGGTGGAGAGTCAGGT
Source organism: Erythroxylum havanense (assembly GCA_024752395.1). Classification (NCBI taxonomy): domain Eukaryota; kingdom Viridiplantae; phylum Streptophyta; class Magnoliopsida; order Malpighiales; family Erythroxylaceae; genus Erythroxylum; species Erythroxylum havanense. Next base: position 7,917 of record JANTNU010467668.1, read on the forward strand.
GCAATTGATCCTTGCAATACTCCTCATGTCCTTCTACGGGGTGGCATGTTATTCCTTCAATATAAACACTAACGATTAGCTTATAATTAATCTTAATCCTATTTCCCTATATGTATGCATGATGTGCATGTCATTTAATGCAATCAATCAGTTTAACAATGCAACCCGTACCCATATAACCTAAAACTTCATCTTGCTATGCATACTAAGCCTAGGAAAGACCTAGGGTTCTGATACCACAAGATGATGGACCCCGTTTATGACACCCAACAATCGAACCAGAGTCAAAAAACATGAGCGAGTTTCACGATAGGATTATCTCAATAAAACCTTCCTAAACAAATGATCTCAACACCAAAGGCTAAAAATTCCTATGGAAAGGTAGATAAGCAAGGTAGGAATCCAATCTTTTAAGAATAGTCTTAATCGGAGGTCGGACGAGAAAGTTTTGTTCAAATGGACCCAACATGTTCGTGGCTCTACTCATGTCGGAATAACTTTGTTTTTGGACGGGTTGAAAGAAAACTTCTAAATCTACACCTTTCATGCAGATCTCATAGTGAGATTTTGCCTTTAAAAGAATCAAGAATAAAGCAACAGGTATAAGATGAACAGTGCATAAAAACTTAGACGAAGCAAAATTTCTAAGATGAAACAGTTTAAGATGAAGGAAAAACTAAGATGGAACATTCTAAGATGAAGCGGTTTAGTTACTAAGACGAAACGTTCTAAGACGAAGTAGAACTAAGGCAGAACGATTCTAAGACGAAGCGAAAAACTAAGATGAAACAGAGCTAAGACTAAGGAAAAACTAAGACGAAACAGAGGTCAAACTAAGACGTAACATAAGTCAAACTAAGACGAAACAGAGTTAAGACAAAGGAAAAACTAAGATGAAATGAAGTTCAAACTAAGATGCAACAAAAGTCAAAATAAGACGATGCGTCTTAGGTCCGAAACTAATACGAAAGAAAACTAAGACAGTGCTGACGTCATACTAAGACGATGTTGATGACATACTACGACGCAAAACTGAGACGAAGAATATTAGGTACCAAAATTAAGATGAAAGAAGACTAAAATGATGCTGACGTCATACTAAGACGTAAAAATGAGATGAAGCGTCTTAGGTACCAAAACTAAGACGAAGCAGACCCGGTCAAACTAAGACAATAGATGTCAAACTAAGACACAAAACTAAGACGATGCGTCTTAGGTACCCAAAACTAAGACAAAGCAGATCCGGTCAAACTAAGATGATAGAAGTCAAACTAAGATGCAAAACTAAGATGATACGGAATTAATTTGTCTGATCCAACTTAGATTATTCTAGATTCTTCTCGAAGGGCTTGAACTTGAATTTTACCCTTATAACAGGCTTGAAATATGGAATGCAAAATAAAACTTGGAAAAAGAGATCATAAGCAGAAGAAATCATATTTCATTTACAACACTAAACACAATTTGAATTTAGCTTTAATTACAAATGAACACGCTCATCAAAAGCTCAATACAAATACATATGGATGCTCAATGTTTGATATGCTTATAAAGCTATCCAAATGCTACTAACTTAATACAAAAGATGCCTAGCTAGCTTGGAGTATCCAATTGCCCTGCAAGGATCATTGATTTTCTCGATCTGCACTTGTAAAGGAAATGGTGGGGTGAGCTACACAGCTCAGTGGCTAACATATTTATAGCCATGGCAATTGACCAAAGTCAAGCATATGTATGTATATACATATATAGATAGCATTCATACTTTATTCAAGCAATTTAAACATTCATCAAATTTTGCTCAATCACATAACACTCAATATGCTTCATGCTTGATCATTTAAAGATGTAATGCACAACAAAAGACTCGAGGGTTCTATGAAACAAAATGAGGAAACCGAAGTTTACCCCAAGAATAGAATGAGTCCATTTCGAAGCTCATATGCCACAAGTGGGTAGCTGGGAGAAGGCCCTTTCCGACGTGCACGTGAAGAACAGAATGGTTCCACTCTCGCCCAGCTCATAATCATTTTATCAAAATGATATGCTTTCATTCTTTTTCTTCTTTCTTTTCATTTACACAAAATGCCATGACAGATACCAAGGCATAACATTGATCGAAAATCATAATTTAGTTATATAAAAATTCTTGCTTCTTTAAGGGTATGACCAAAATCAAATATCATCATAAATTTTCAACAAATCATTTTCAAACAATTAATCACATAAGTGAACAAAATCTCATGCATCTTTTGAATGCATAACATTTAACACATGTACACACATAGGCAAGAATATGCCCAATCACACAAAACTATAAACATATTACCCACCTAGTTAGCTTGTGAAAACCAAGTCAAGCTTGCCTTTCCCTTTGCTCTTGGGTAGGTTTCCCTTGATCCCTTACAATAACCAAGGTTCCAATCAAACAACATTCCAATCAAATTTATAACTTAATAGGAAAGTCCTACTATATCAACAGATGTAAAAAGATTGAACTCAATCCAACCTACCCATCACCCATCTAGGTTTGAAAACCTTAGACCAAACTTAGAAACCCTAACATCAATTGGGCTCCCAAAATCTATCTTCTTCCAAAACAACCCTTTCCAAAAGAAAAGATGGTTAACCCACCTTAACAAGTTGATCTTTCTTCTTTCCTTCTTCCACCAAAACCTTTCTCTTCTCTCTCTAACTTTTGTTTTCTCACTCTTCTCCCTCTTCAAATCACGTTTTTCATCTCTTAACTAGCAAAACAACACATCCTTTTTCTATTTCTACCCTTATTAAGTCCAAAAAGTCCATCTTGCCCTTCCTTATAAGCTTATGCTCTTCTATGCTCAAGTGATCTCCTAAAAATGTCCTTATTACATCCTTATTACATCAACACTTTACTTTCATATATCCATTCAACAAATCCTACTAACCCTGACACCATTATAGTTCCAAAAATTAAATCTATCTAAACTTCAAAATTATTTTGAAATCATGCTTACTTAAAGAAAAATTTTCCGAGGTCCAACAATGTATCTAATTAATTCTTAATTTTTTAGGAATTAATGTGTAAGAAATTAGTAGATTCAATAAAACAAGATCATCCAATGACAGAGGATAAAGTGTGCAACAAAGTCTTGGGCACTAGATCAAATTACATTGGTGGCATGGGAGTTGAGCTTCGACCACAAGGGAAGGCTTTGGTCAAAAAGAAACTTCAAGACGAACTAGAGGAGTCGAAGAAGGTTAATGAAGAGTTATAGTCTCAAGTCCATGAATTGAATAAAAAAGTTGAACAAATGCAGGATTGACTAACTACCGAAGTCGAACAACAAAGAATTGAATTTGAACAACAAAAAAAGCTCTCGAAACTTTTATGTTCTACGCATAATATTCGTTTAGATTAGATATATGTACTCATAATGAGATATTATATACTTATGACTATTTACTATACACTTATGACGTACTTTTAATATTAATTAGTATATTACGACATGTTTGCGAATGCAATTAAATAATATATTGTTTGCAGGTATGAAATTATTGTAATAAATGAATAATTATTAAAATTAATGATATACTAAAAATTGAAGAATTATTAAATAAATAAAATTCATAAATAATATTGA
>JANTNU010468428.1:0-11537 GCA_024752395.1 Erythroxylum havanense
GTTGCATAAGTGAGATGTCACGGAAAGGAAAGATAGGTATTATGACTTATCAAATGTAGTTGAAGGTGATGAGGCAAATGAGTTGAGATTTGAAGAGTTTAATGAAGTTAATTTAGTAACTGAATGGTTAAGCTCAGGACATTCCAAGTTTGCGAAATGCAAAATTTCAAGTTTCCATAGGGAAAAAATCGTGTACTGAGTTTAGTGGAAAATCTGGAATGATCTAGGTTGAAGGACGTTGTAGATTATTTTTCTAGCGTTCCAACGCTATAAAGTATGTAATTTTTGGATATCGGAGTCAAAAGTTATGGTCTTTATAATTGGAGATGCTCAGGAGAATAGGACATATTGTCTAGTGATGAAATGTTGTCTAGCGAGGACTCATCATCTGGTGAGGACGTATAGTTTGGTAAAGACGTATCGACTAGTGATGACGTGTTTTTTGTTGAGGATGTAACTTTTGATGAGGATGTTTCATCTGGTGATAATTTGTCGTTTGGTGAGGACATATCACCTGTTGATGTCATATCATTTGATGCACTGTTCATCTGATTCTATCGTTTGGTCCTATTTTTGACCCTACAAATGATAAAATTTGTCCTCAAGGTCTTCATGAAGGTTGTAGATCTTAAAGTCCCCTTTATAACCATATAAACAATACCTTAATCCGATGTCTTTAAAGAAGCTATGTGAATTGCAAGATATCTTCTGTGTACTGTTCATAACCTTCTTCTGATCATTGTTCATCTTGTATTGTCTGGTCCAATTCTGACCCTTTAGATGACAAAATATCACTTTAATTCTTGGATGAAATATGTAGATACTGAAGTCCTCTTTTGAACCATTTAAGAATGACCTTGATCTAATATCCCTAGAGCAAATTACGCCATTTGTCCCAAAATAGATTCAATATGATTGAGGAAGGAACCCTGTTTGATTTCCTTAAGTCAATCTTTGTTATCCGACCTCCAAATGAAATGATTCTTGAAGGCATAGATCCCAACACACATTGTGCTAGCTCTCTAAAAAAATTGACATCATTCCGAATTGATTGGAAAAGGGTTTTGATTAAAGGAAAGTAAAGGAATCTGTTGGAATCGTATGAACTGATGTTATTTTACTAAACATGCTTCGACACATTGAATATATCTGGATCTGTAGGGTTCCAACTGAGATGATTTCCAATTTAGAGTAAATTAGATACATAGGTTTAAAAATTATATGAAGAGGTTGAATTCTAATTCAGCCTCTAAGATATTCAATATCTTGATGGAAGTTGAGCATAGAATATTTGTTTTAGTATAAGAATGATTTGAAAAATAGGATCTGATACTTACAATATCAGATAATGAAGATGAACCATGCATGGTAACAAGGAAAATCACATGTTTTATGACTCTGAAAGTGGGGCTCCGAAAGTGGGCTCCAACAGTTGTGGTATTAAAGTCCAGAATTGAGATCTTACGTGGGAATTTTTTGAAATATGTGTCAAGTAGAATTAGTGAAACAAATGATACTCTTTCATGATATGAGAAAATGAAAGTTTGTGGATTTTACGTAGTTTAATATGTTAGATATAGGTGTAGTATTTGTGATTATGGTAGTAAATATGGTGACAAAATTTTGTTGTGGACATGTGCTTGAATTGATATGGATATGAAATTTTTTCATGAATTGACTGAGGAGAAATAGAGACATAAGTGGAAATGAAAAGATTTAAGGAGTACAAACAGAGTGGAATTGAAAGGTTGAACTTGGAAGTTAGAATTATTGTTTAATTGCTGTGATAAGAGTTATGATCCGATATAAGAAGATATTAGTATAATTGAATATGACATCAACATTGTATTATGAAGGTGTACCCTTGAATGTGATATGGAAGTAAATATATTAGCATGGATTGTTTGAGGAAAATAGGGAGACAAGTACAAATGATGAGATTAAAGTGTACAAGTAGAATATAAGGAAAACATAAATTGCTATGATCTTAAGAAAATGAAATTAGAACCTAAGTAGTTGTTTGATTAATATGATAAGAGTTATGATCCTCCATAAGAATGTGTTAGCGGAATAAAGATTAGAATTTTATGATGATTATACATCTATAATTTTGAATCAATGACGAATATGCATATGTAAGATGTAATAAAGGATAATTGGAAGATGAGATGAATGATAGAGACATATATAGAAGTTGAAAAGGTTAAGTTGAATTGTTATTGTGAATACCTATCTAATAATGAGATGATATAGAAAGCAATCTATGACTTAGTGGATATTTGTTAGTCAGAGTTCCCATAGTTTAAAGTCTAAGAGGAACTAGAGTAACGCATAAAAGTGCCTATAATGATCAATCGGGGATAGATTGAGATTGTTGATGATGTTACAATGAGTAATGAATTCGAAGATAAAGAGAAGAATATGGTCTAGGATCAATGGAGATCAAAGTATCAATTGTGTAAGATATGAATTGATGAATTATTAGAGATAGATAGTTGGATAAAATAGGATGAATTTGATGATACACATCTAAGCATATGCAACAGTAATTATGTTCATTAATCTATTGAATTTTGGTGATTATAACATTATGACCTTGTAAGAACGATAGAAATCGGTCCTTTTGAGGCATTAAGGATAGCTGATAAAGTGATGATGATAACAAATGATTGATAAAGATTACATGAACAGTATAGATGATAGTACCAAGAGACCCTCTTTCGAAGAATAATTTCACTGAGTTAGATTAAGCATATCAGATAGTTTATATTAAGAATGATCAACGAAAGAATAAATAAAAGATGATATTGGAGTCCTAATCCTGTTAGAGACTCAAACATAAGATATAGATTATGTTACTAGGAGTATATGCATTTCTTAATGTAAAGTATCCAACTATGTGATTGGATTCTTGAATTTGAGGTGACATTAAGTATAACAGACACAAATAAGATCTGATGAATATGTTACCCACCCAGGAAGTTAAGTTTGCAAACAAATTGAAATGTGTGGAGAAATTAGTACAAATGAGCAGACAGTACAATAATTCAGTGTGGAATCAAAGGAAATCAAATGAATTGAGAAAATCATTCAAGAAAGGAAGTCAATTGGAAAATTGAAAATAATGTGAGACAATGTTACCTCATTGAGGAATTAGTTATTTAAGGAATTATGAGAACTAATCATGGGCATATAGAGTTCAATAATAATTGTTTGAAGTTAGCAATTGCCTTGACAATACTATGGTATTGAAGATTAAAGCGATCCAAAAAAAAATTAATGATGCATTAAAGGTATTCAAAAAGTCGAGAAGAATAGTTTGAATACATGAAGACAAATGTGTAAAGCGTATGCGTAATGAAAATAAAGAGAATTTTGAGGAGTTAGATTGATATTAATTATATCATATGGATTTGGAGATGTTATAGTATACACTGATATTGCATAAGAGATTTGGATAAAATCCAAAGCAGCATAATAAAGTGATTTCATATATGTGGAGACAACTAAAAGTCTTATGAGTTGACTATTTGATACATGATTTAAAGCTGCTATACTAATGATTTCTTTGAAAATTAGGAGACAGTATATGTATAGGAACATCTAGGATGTATATATACATGTATAGATCATTAAAGTTTGAGGCAATTATTGAATTGAGAGAATTGAATATGAGATTGACACAATTTATATAAGTATTAAAAGACTATGATTGTACAAATGAGTAATTCCAAGTAAAGTTAGTGTTATATCTGATACATTAAGCAAAAATTCAATATTAAGGTTATCAGATCTAGTGCAAAAAGGAACATAGAATGTGGAGTTGAATTTTGGGCAAATCAAAGTACTATTTGCTATAGAATTAAAGATCAGTTTCATATGAAAGGATTAACTAAGCCTCAAATGAGGACTCATAAATTATGAATCTTATTGAAAGATTGAAAACATATCTAAATTTTAGGATCAAATAGGAAGAATGATACATTGTGATTGAAATAAGAAGTGAGAGAATGTTTGAATTGTCGACGGTCTTAACTGTTAGAGATATGCTTAAGGCTTATAGTTTGAAATTCATAGGAACATGAGATCCATGTATAGTTCTATTTGACTTCAAACATCACAATCATTATCATGGTGATTTCATTGGAATACTGTATGAGGAGTTAGATGGCAAAAAGAGTCATTCGCCTCTTTATTCGGATGAATAGGGCCAAGGATGGTTTAAAACACGAATTGATTGGAGATGTTACTGATAGGTGAAATTGATCAATATTAGAAATTAAGTGATTCAGGAAAGATGAATGATTTACATGGATCAACGCCAAAGGCATGGAATACAGTAAGATAGACATAAGAGTTAATTGTACTGACACTATAGTGATGTGAATTATTAAGTGAAAGATAAATTATCTCTGAGAGTATCACCGCGTCAAGGTGTGTTCAAGTTAAGAAAAAGGATTAGCTAAGCCTAACATGAATAGGTTTGTGTGAAATAGTTATGAGAAGTGTTACTGATGAAAGATGTCTTAGATTCGTAATGTGATATATATGAGTAATCTGAAATATATTGAGGGAACAATTAAGATAGTGTGATATCTAAATAAGTCATGGTAAGACTGATCGAATCCATTGACTAAGGTCATTAGAAAGAAAATTATTAGAGTGAAGAAGTTAAATGGAAAACAAAGAAGCATAAGAGGAAGCATACCCCTACCCTTAGATCAGAAGGTAAGAAGTTTGAGGACAAATTTTATTTAAGAGGGGGAGAAATGTTGACCCCCAAATTTTTTTCTTGATGAATAAGCATGATTTAAATGATTTTTGAGGTTTTCATAGATTTATTTTTTTGAGTTAATTATTATGTCAAAATTAGTAGGATTTATTGAATGGGTAAGTGGAATTTAAGTGTTAAGGTTATAAGAATGTTCAAGGGTGTTTTTGGCAAGATATTTAAGGATAAATAATATATGGCATATAAAGAAGGGTAAAATGGACATTGCACACTCATTAAGGGTATGATTGGAAGAGGAAATTGTGGTCTTACATTTAAGAGAAGGAAAAAACGTGAATTGGGACAGAGGAAGAGAAACAAGGAAGAGAAAGAAGAGGGATTTCGGTGGTTGAGAGAAAAAAAGAGAAAACAAGTTAGGGTTTCAATTTTCTTAGCCTTCAAGAGAGATTTTAAGGTTGTTCAAGAAGGAAAAAAGGTAGAAGAAGAGAAGAGCTTCCATTTGAGCCAAAGATCTCTTCATTTGGTGAAGAATAAAGGAAATCAAGAAAGACAAGAGAAGCAAGAGTAGAGACATTTTGAACAAGCCTATAAGCAAGGAAATCAATGTGGGTACATGTTTACAATAGAGTAAATAAACCACTATATGTTTTTTTTAAATCAAAAAAGTTTAATAATTTCAGTTGCATCATAAGTGTTGCATCTGTTGCTTCTTGAATTGTAACATCCCATCATCGATGGGAAGGATAAAATGGTAATTTGGAATGGGTTATGTGAGTGTAATCGTATCTCGGCGGGGTCATGCCTAATATGGCTTCCATATATGGATAAAATGTAATTTTTGTATTTGCACATGTTTGTACATACATGCATGACATTTCCCGGCATATGTGTCTATTGTGAAAAATGTGTTTATTTGTTCTTGAAAAATTGAATTGGAGTAATTTATGCGTGTTTTTCCAGTTCTGAAGACTTTTAGAAATTTTCTGGAAATTTTAAGGGGACAATGTCTGGACCGAAAAAATTTCCAAATGGTAGACTGATTGGGTTTCCGGTACCAAAAATGCTTGTCTAAGGGCACAAGAAAATTTGATACATGATTTTAGGATTTATGACTTTGAGTCATTGGAATTTGGGGAGTATTTGGAATAAAACATTGGAGACCAAATTGGACTAGTTATGAAAGTGGACCAATTGGAATTATAATGAGGCGACATGTGGGACAAATTAGGCCACGAAATTTGTTACATGAAAGACCACAATTGGGTCTTTCATTTAACCATCCGATACTTCTCTTTTAAAGGAATTAAAAGTGTTTAGATAGAAAAAGGGTTAAAGTGGATTCATTTATGAAGTTCCCCTCTCTTCTTCATCTTCATGGCTCCTCTCCTCCTTGTCTCTCGGTGGTAACTTCTTCTTTCCTTCCTCCTTTGTTGGTTCAAGCGTTTCTTTGTTCTCATATAAATCCTAACCTAAGCCTTGCCATAGTGATGGTCTTATGGTGTTGGGAGGAAGGTAGAGACTTGATGAAAAGTGAAGAAATGAAGAAGAAAATGGCTTGTTTAGGTATGTTCTTATTTTGGTATTAAGAAGTTGATGGATCAGTTTTTGTTGTATTAAGTTGTATTGGAAGTGTTTTAAATGATGTTAGATGATTTATGTTTTGAAAGATGGGAAGATTATAGGTGACAGATTGTTAAAAATCGAGTTTTGGGAGATTCTGGGTTCGCACGTCACGACGTGCTTATGGACACGTCGCGACGCAAGAAACCTTATACGCCGCGGCACACGTGGGCATGAACGCCGCGGTGCTTGCGGGCATGCACACCGTGGCGCATGAGAATGCTCTCGTCGCGGCACATGAAAATGCTCTCGCCGCAGCGCATGCAGGTGCTCTCGCCACGACGAGATTCCTTTTGCCGCTGCGAGGACCCAGTTTACTGTACAGACAAATTTTGGTATTGTAAACCATAAAGTGTGTCGTAAAGGTCCAAATGAGGTGATTTGTGATTTTTTGTAAATTAGAGACATGAGACTACAGGTTATCTGAAGGAATCAAATTTCTAATCAGTCCCTAAGTTGTTAAATTATCTGGAGAGAAATTGGGTATAGTGTACAGTCTCTGTTTTGCAATAATTGGACCTATAGAGGTCTGAATTAAGTAATTGTGGTGTCAATGAGTTTCAAAAATTTAGAGGAAAATGTTGCGATAGGAATTTTGGAAAATAGTGCTGGGAGTGTCATGAACATGCATTGTACACGTTTTAAATTGTTGCATGTGCAATATTATATGTTTCTGATTGGGCAAGGGGTAATATGTGCATATTTTGACTATTTTAGTGGCGCATTTGGAACATCAACCCACAGACGTTGCTAAGGCTTCTAGGAAATTGCTTTGGGAGAAAAAGGTGAGTGACTTAAACGGCCCCTCAATTATTATTTATTCTGTTTATAATTCTGTGGTGAAAAATGGAGGGAATTGTGTCTTGATTATGAATTCTGGACAGAAGGTCCAGTATATTGGGAGATTCTGACATAGAAGTATTATCTGTTTGTGAATATATGACTTACTTGTCTTTGAAATGGTGGTACGTGAATTGAGTGTGGTACAGTACTGCCTAATTTAGACATGTGGTCAAATTGTGATGCTATTACTGTTAAATTGGGACATATCCATTTCATGCATAATTGCATGAACAGTAAATGACAGTTGGAACCGGAGCAGCCGCCAAGAGCTAAAAGCTCAACGTATTGGGCCTTGAGCCCACACTGAATCAGAGCTACAGGCTCACCGATTAATGCGCCCGGATTGGGACAATTTTAGGCACTTAGTCCCAACAACGTAACAATTGGAAATGTGTCTCATATGTAATCAATATGCATCTAACTGAATCTGATTGAATGAGTGAAAGGCATAATGCCTAATATTTGTGCGGTACTTCTGAATGGGAAATTATGATACAACTGTGATGTGTTTAATATGGACTACGGTCCAAGAATGTGTGAAAATGATTAGATCTTAATGGTCTCATTTCATTGTTTGTTTTGTCCTATGTGATTTTCTGTATTCATTGACTACTAAATGGCTAACTGAATGCGCCTTGATTGTTAATTCAGAACCGAAGGTTCGATGATTGTGACGATTGATGAGATATTGAAATGTTGCGTGTATGTGAATGAGATTGAATGGGGATATGCAAATAAGATGATGCATTCCATTTCATGAAACATAACGGGAGTTGTGACCAGAGTAGCCACCGACTAGAGCTTTAAGCTCAACGAGTGAAAATGAGCTTCGAGCTCATAAGTGATTCAAAGTCTCAGGCTCAACGTTCAATGAGCCCTATAAGGGACAGTTATTAATGAGCCCTACAAGGGACAGTTTAGGCACTCGGTCACAGCAAAGTGATAAATGGAAAGTGAATCTTATATGCATGTATTTAATAGCCTAATATGGATGTGTGGATTTCTGTAAATGTGTGAATGTGACAATTTGGTGAATGTGATTTATGAGTTATTGCTAAATGTGTATGAAATATGTTATGTGACTGAATGAACCATCGACGATGGTTATGAAATAATGTTATTTGACTGAATGGACTATCAATGATGGTTATGAGATAATGTTGGATATATATAAATTGTGATATGTGACTGAGTGGACCATCGATGATGGTTAACTCGCTGAGTTCGCAAAAACTCACCCAAAATTTCCAATTATTTTTTTCAGGACTCAGAAGAATACCTCGTTAGGCAACGGGCGTATAGCATTTGTTGGCAAGTAAGAGATGTGGTCAGGATCAGTTTGCGTCTGTATTAGTGTCTAAGAAAATAGTACTTTTCTGAATCTTTGTATTAATGATTAGCTCAGTTTGTAAAGTTATCAGAGTGAAATAAATTTGTATTTACAAAGGCCTCATGGCCAATGTACTTATTAGTGATTATATGTTCATTGATTTCCGCTTCATGTATGTTTATGTTTTAAAAATAAAAAGTTGATACTGAGTTTCGAATTGAGTGATGTAGCAGCCCACCCTTGTAGGGCACGGGCTCGGATATCACCATCGATGTCGAGTTCAGGCCATGCGGGACTGGGGTGTTACATGAATTAATTGAGAATCTGCTATATGTTTGATATATGAATTGTGTTGATATGTGAAAAGATTTTGAAAATGAATTTTTGTGAAAAGATACATGTTTATGGAATCATGTTTTTGGAAATTTTTTCGAAATATCGATGTCTATGAAATTTAGGATTTAGAAAGGTGCCATTTTGGGCAATATGTTTACAAGTATATGAAATCAAGTTTCGAAAATGTGCCATTTTGGACAACAAATTAACAAGATGTGAAATACATGATAATGCGGGTTTGTGGTGGTCCCGTAAGTTAATTCAAATGCATGTTGACTAAGTTAAAGGCTTCTCCTGCTTACTTGCTAGTAGCATGGAGCTCCTTAATGAACTCCCATAAGTTCACGCCTACGTAAAACCATTATGTGGGATTGCATTAATACGTTTTGTTCACGGTTACACAAAACCCTAAGAGAAAATATGTAGTACGTTCTATTTTGGATCCACCCAAACCATTTTGATGTGTTTATGATCTGTGAACAAGTTTGATGCATTAATCTTTTATGGTATGTAAATTTGACTACATAATAAGAACTCGAGAAACATGTGTTTTATGAACTCAAAGAGAATTTTCTATGACAAGTAAATGTTTTTAAAGGTTTTGCTTGTTTTTTGTTATAAAATGTTACCCACGAGCTTTCAAGCTCACCGCCCTTTTATCCCATCTTCAGGTGATAGCTAAGAGACTAAGTGATCAAGAGCTTAAGGGCATTTTTCCAAATTTGTTTATTTTGTAGATGGAGTTGATTTTGGGGAAAGAAAGAAGGTTGTTTGTTCAAGGAACTTTTGTAATTTGAGATTTTGAGATGATGATGTAATGTAGCTTGGAATGTCATTAAAGATTTGTAAAACTTTATTCTTTTGATGTTAATGAAATATGAATGGTGCATGGATGATGTGAGTTGAAATTAGATATACGTGAAGAAGTAATCAACTTGAGTTGATGATTTTGGAACATAAATCGTTGATATATATATATGTATGCATAAGTGAGATGTCACGGAAAGGAAAGATAGGTATTATGATTGATCAAATGTAGTTGAAGGTGATGAGGCAAATGAGTTGAGATTTGAAGAGTTTAATGAAGTCAATTTGGTAACTGAATGGTTAAGCTCAGGACATTTCAAGTTTGTGAAATGTAAAATTTTAAGTCTTCCATAGGGAAACATTTGTGTTATGAGTTCAGGGGAAAATCTAGAATGATCTAGGTTGAATTTACAAAGTTGTCTTCATGGAAGTTGTAGATTATCTTTCTAGTTTTCCATTGTTATAAAGTATGCAATGTTTGGATATCAAAGTCAAAAAGTATGGTCCTTATAAGTGGAGATGCTCAGGGCTATAGGACGTATCGTTTGATGATGATGTATCATCTGGTGATGACGTGTCGTCTGGTGAGGATGCATCCTTTGGTGAGAACATATCATCTAGTGATGACATATCGTCTGGTGAGGAAGTATTGTCTGGTGAGGATGTAACGTCTGGTGAGGACGCTTCTTCTGGTGAGGACGCTTCGTCTGGTGAGGACACATGGTCTAGTGATGATGTATCGTCTAATGAGGATGCTCTGATGAGGGTTCCTCGTCTAGTGAGGATGTTTTTTTTGGTGATGACATATCATCTTGTGGCGTCATGTCGTCTGGTGATGACGTCATATCGTTTGGTGATGACGTCATATCGTCTGGTGCACTGTTCATCTGATTCTATCGTTTAGTCCCATTTTTGACCCTGAAGATGATAACATTTATTTTCAAGGTCTTTGTGAAGGTTGTAGATCTTGAAGTTTTCTTTGGAACCATCTAAAGAACACCTTAATCCAATGTCTTCAGAGAAAGCTATGCCAATTGCAAGATATCTTTTGTGTACTGTTCATAACCTTCTTCTGATCACTACTCATCGTGTAACATCTGGTCCAATTCTGAACCTTTAGACAACAAAATATCACTTCAATATCTTCATGAAATATGTAGATATTGAAGTCCTCTTTCTAACCCTTCAATAATGACCTTGATCTAATATCCCTAGAGCGAGTTACGCCAATTGTCCCGAAATAGATTCAATATGATTGAGGACGGAACCCTGTTTGATTTCCTTTAGCCAATCTTTGTTATCCGACCTCCAAATGAAGAAATTCTTGAAGGAATAGATCCCAACACACATTGTAATATCTCTCCAAAAACATTGACAGCATTCTGAATTGATTGGAAAAAATGATGATTGAGCAAAGAGACCACTGGAGAAGGCAAGTTCCACTTAAGCTAGACATCCCAGCAAGAATGATGTTGGTGGCGTAAAACGACAAAAAAAAAAGAGAAAAAAAAAGAGAGAAGAAGAGTCGTTCGCCCTTGTATTGAAATAAAGAGGTCCTAAAAATGATAAAAGGCCAAAGATGTGGTTAATAAGTGAAAGGAGAGAAATGAATGGGTGGATTATTATTGAAGATATAGAATATGCACTAAAGAGTTGTGAACTTACAAGTGAAAGATGCAATGTCTCTAAGAGTATCACCTTGCCAAGGTGTACTCGAGTTAGGAAAAAGGAAGAGTTAAGCTTGATATGTCATGATCAGAATGAAATTATTCTTTCTTGATGTTCGGATTCATAGATATCATTCGAAAATGTCACTGTGACCTGGTAGTTGTTTAAAGTGGAATTGGAAGTGATCTAAATGAATATGGG
>JANTNU010469857.1:0-11523 GCA_024752395.1 Erythroxylum havanense
ACCGAACCTCTATAAAAACTGTGTTTGATCTTCTTCCCTACACTTTTCATTTAAGTTTATCTAAATTGTTTTTGTGTATTTTAACTTCTGATTTTCTTGTAGAAATTTCAAAAAGCTAAAAGATCTATTCAACCCCCCCTTCTAGATCTCTAACAGTAACTGACAGAAAATAATTTTTCAATACAGAATGTTATTCAACGTTAGTAATTCCCAAAAAATTGTATGCATGCACAACTTTAAATAAAGGCTATAGATACCAATTATACAAAACTATTAACTTTGCAGATTACCTTATAACTGGAGATTAAAGAAAATATATATTAGTTCTTTCAGACACCTCAATAAGACACTTGCCTTTTGAGGAGGGGCCAGCTTATCTAGAGGCTTATAGTTCTGTCCATCAAATGCTGCTCCTACAACTTTGTAGACGGAATTAAAGAGAAGACTAATGCCAGCTTCAAAGTAGGCGTAGATTTGGCCATCTTCTAGAACACAGGAACTTGCGTGTTCGATGATTACATACCATGTCCTGCTTAAGACTTCATTTCTAAGCATCTGTAGTCCCCTAGTAACAAAATTTTTCGTTGTTGAAATTGAACAACATAAAATAAAAAGAAGCTATAGAACAATAAAGACAAGGACATGTGCTAACGCTACGTAATTTTGATGGATCAGTAGCATGTAATTGCAAAAAGTCCTTGGTAATGTGAATCCCATTCGAGGCCAAGCATGTGTGATTTGGACCATCTTTTGCTATCTTTTCCAATCTCCAAATCTCATCATCCAGGTGGGGAAGGTGGTGTTTTTGATATGCTGAAAGAACAAACCAACAGTTAGCCTCCACCGTTATCATTCCTTCTAGAAGCTTCATCGTCTTTAAAACAATAAACCCAAACACCATCATCTCTTAGTATTAGCGATTAACAAAACCAGCTCCAAACATATAACAAAAAAAATCAGATATTTACCTTTCGAAGAAAACAGAGATGATAAGCGATTTTTAAATACTGGAACTTCCTAGTTGATGAATTAGTCAAAAGTGTATACCAACTGTTGAGAGGCGCTTTGCTTCTAAATTTGCCCATTCCACAAACTCATCAATTTGCCCATTCCAAGTCTGAAAATTTCTAGATCTAAGATCTGTAAGGACCTCAATGAAACCTAATTCCAAAAAATAAAAAAAAAGTGCCAAAAAAGAAAAAACGAAACTCACTTAATGTTCTTGGTATCGGACTTTGATTTACCTCCTTTCATTGTGAATCCTGCAAGTTAAATCGTAGATCAACTACAAAAACTCCTAAAATAAATCAAACAAAGCGGAAATCGATGAAAACCTATACAAAATCAAAAAGAAACTTACCAGTGTGATAGGCAGAGCTGTGCTTCGGGTTTCAGAGAGAGAGATAGAGAGAGATGAGAGGAATGGAAAAGAGTGGAGGTGGTTATTTGTTAGGGACCGAAAGGTGGAGAAGAAGAAGAAATGTGACAGAAGAAGGAACTAGCAAAATGGTGGGAAATGAATACATGTAAATATTAATTGAACAAACCGCGACGTTTTCTTCAACAAAACGTCGTGGATTTTATTTTGCGACATTTTCTTTAAAAAACGTCGTGAAAAATATAACAAATCTGTGACATTTTATAAAAATGTCACAAAAAATTAGCTCTTTTAATGACGTTTTCTAAATGTCATGAAATGATTGAACAATTCGTGATGTTTTTCTTAGAAAACATCATGAATTGCATGTATTTGTTGTAGTGGAGGAAGTTAATGGTTAAAGGAAGAAACAATGAGAGAGGAAAGTGAATCCAAGAGGGATGGTGAATTGGTGATAGTAGTGATTTTGAGAGAGGAAGGTGAAAATCATGTAACACCAGTTTGCTTTGTTGTTCTTAGTTTTTATTAAAAATTTTGTTAAATTTTTAGGTTCTATTTTTAAATAAAAAAGTTATTTGGTAATATTAATGTATTTATATATTTATTATTAATAATTAAATATGAAATAAAACTAATGTTACGAATCTCGTATCGACCCTGATACCAGATTAGGTTCTAGCATGGTACTGTACTAGTGCCAATTAATAATAGGTACCATTTTGAATAATATTTTAAATTTATGAAATAGTTCATGATTTTTTTAAATTGTAAAATAGTTCATTGTTATATTACATTGTATACTTTATAAGTTTACATCAACCATGTCTTTAAAAATCACAGTAATTAATAATAACCAAAATTAATATGAAATAAAATTAATTTTCAAATATTTTACATATAAATAATAATCACAATTAATATGAAAAAAGACTATTATCATTATATAAATATAAAATTAAGAACAATATAAAATATTTAAAATATTAAAATTTAATCATATGATAAATAATAATTACATCAAAGTATCAAATAAAAAACAACAAATATTTTTAACTCTCAAACTATTGGAATTTATGACAAGAGTTTGTGATGAGGAAACAATCAAGTATAAGTGAAACCTGAAATAAAAACCTTTACAATTACATTGTATATTTAGAATTTAATATACACATCAAATATAAGTAAAATTAAAAGAAGAGGAAAAACAAAAACCTGAAAGTCTGGAACTTCATTTAATCTTCTACAAAAGGATATCCGCTATAACTACGCTGACCTTAATTATCATTTAATACAAAATTCTCATTATTAAGAGGAGTCTCATCATCATCATCATTTAAATTCAATGCACCAATTGATATATCAATGTTTTCCTATCTAAGATTATCTTCCAAGTCATTCACCTTTACTAAACCCGAATCCTTAAAAACTCAATCTACCAAAAGATCGATAATATCAATGCAAATTAGATCCATTGAACTACTTGTACTGTTAAGAGTCTTAGTAAATAATAAAATTTAATTATTAGAAAATTATAAAAAATTATATCGAAATTAATAATGATAATAACATACCTTTCCCGAAGCTTTAAATTGTAACGAACGAAAATCAAATCACTCAATTTCTTGTGTTTTTCTTGGAATTGATGAATTCAAATGTGCCCCAGTATTGTTCATAGCCTATTGCACTCACATATTAACTTAAAATTTGAATTGCAAACTTTGCAATTTTGGAACATCACTTCCGAATTGATCCCACTAAAAAATTATAAGTCGTAAGATAACAAAAGTAGTGTTATAAACAAAATAAAGTGATAATTAAGTTTTAACAAGTAAAAAAGAAGGAAACAACTAATACCTGGAGAAAGTTTTGTTTTTTGTCGATTAGCAATCGATATTCCACAATCTCCATAAAACATTTGATTAAGCTAGATTTGCGAGCTCAAAAACATCTTACATCATGTCATGGACAACAATTGTTGTAATAGTTAATAACATTCTTCTATTAATTTTAGTTTTCTGTGTAAAATTTGGTCTCAAATAAACACTAGGATTCAAAAATTTGCCAGCTGTAAATAACATAGAAAAAAGTTGTCTTTCTTATCTCTCATTGATGACTACATGATACGGTGTGTACAAAGAAGGCGTATGTTTCAAATTGGGCTGGATTGTTTTCTTCTCCCTCTCCATGTCATAAAAAATAACCTATTGTTGCCTTTTATTCACTATTAGCTAAGTGAAGCACTCTCACTACAGGCTTATAAACTTAAATGACAAATTGGCATGGAGACCAAAATTCATTATCTTCCAATATAATTATGGAAACCTTTAATCTAACATTAGATCGAGCATGCTGAGATGCAACCAATTTATTACTTGGAAACATTTGTTTTAACTCTTTCTTCATGGTAACAAAATATTGAAGTGATAAGAAATTCATTACAAATCTTGTCACAACAGGAAGACACAAATTCCTACCACTGGTAAATTTATTTCTCATTAAATTCAACATCTATGCACGATTGTAGATGAACTTGGTCACCTTTTAAGCTTTCAGTATAGTATAATAAATAATAGAAAAACACGTAAGACCCCCTATATTTTCCAGCATTAGGTTAATGTAATGTGTAGTATAAAGAATGAAAAAAAGAATTATATTTATTTTGTAACATTCTTCCTGCCGTTTTATAAGTGAAATCATTATTAGTAGTGAACTAAACAATATTTTCTATCCCTAATTCATTCATAACTTCATCAAATATCTCAAATAAAGTATCAATATTCCTAATAAGGCTAGATACATCAATAGACTTCAAAACATTGAGCCATTTGTAGAATAAACCAAAAAATTTATAATAGACTGATGTCATCTATTTGTCTAACCATCACACGTGATTGAACACTCATGAGCAGCCCAATCAACTCTTCTCTCTTCCAAATATCTCTTAATTTCAGAAACTAAGAAACTTAAAAGTTTACCTCTATAGTCATTAATTGAAGGGGCTTGTATCCTAGACTATAAGAAGTTATATCATCCACCATAGGCTTATAATAGTTTGATTGTAAAGCATTGAATGCAACGCTTGTATCTTTCCACCATCTAATCATTGCTATATTAACATTGTGAGACACATCTTTTAATTTCATGGCACTAGGAATTGAAGGCTGGGCTCTAGAAGTTGTTCGTGGTGTGAAAAAATTCGACATCTACTTTCTTCTTTTAGTAACATCAAGTCCAAGTGTAACATTCACTTCTTACTAGGCTTGACATGAAATACTACCACTACCACCTTTAACATTTTCACAATCATCACGAAAACTAGTAATTGAACTTCCACTATCAATTTGATAATTCAATCTCTCCCTTCTATCTTTCTTGTGTTGATATTCTTCAAGCAAAGTTTTTATTTGTCACTTCATATCATGACTTACTTTTTTACAAAGTTCCACATCTCTTTTAATCTCAGCTAAATAATTTTTTAATCAGGTGATTCCTTTACCTTTCAAATACTTATAACAAAATAAGCAAATAGTATGGTTTTTCACACCAGGGACCAATGCAGCATAAACCCGAGCTAGATCATTATATCTTCCTAAAGCGGTTTGATCTGCAATATTTGAACTTCCTGCCATCTATCTATAATAGTAAGTGAAGACATATATCAAAACAAAGAACACATAATTTCATTACATAATACTCATGTCCATTTTATATAATATAACTTATTTTGTATGATTACATTATACAAAATTCAATTTCATCCAACACAATTCAATTTTATCCAACACAATTCATCAATAAGTCAAAAACCAACAATTCAAGCATTCAACATACACAATTACACAATACATGTCCATCATATGTAATGTAACTTATTTTATATGATTACATCATACACAATTAAATTTCATCTAACACAATTCATTAATAAGTCAAAAACCAACAATTCAAGTATTCAACATACACAGTTACAGAATACGCATGTCATCATATGCAATATAACTCATTTTGGCTAATTACATCATACACAATTCAATTTCATCTAACATAGTTCAATTTTATCCAACACAATTCATCAATTAAGTCAAAAACCAATAATTCAAGTATTCAACATACATAATTGCAAAAACACATGTCCATCATATGTAATATAACTCATTTGTATGATTACATTACACATAATTCAATTTCATCTAACACAATTCATTTTTATCTAACAGAATTCATCAGTAAGTCAAAAACCATCAATTCAAGTATTCAATATACACAATTACATAGTACACATGTCTAGCATATATAATATAACTCATTTTTTATGATTATATCATACATAATTCAATTTCATCCAACATAATTCAATTTTAGTCAACACAGTTCATCAAGTCAAAAACCAAATTCAGCTATTTTATATGTATTCACCAAAATTTTAGTTAATAAAAAATAAATTAAGCTAAACCTAGGAAACCAATGCATAAAGAGTTAAAAAAGCTACCTTGAACTATAATTTATAGTGTACTTGCTACATATTGTGCTAATTAATATTTCTTTAATAAGAATTTTAGTGTTATGAAATTACTGTTAAACCTATAGTTTTATTATTGTTTTTTATACTTAGACCTTTTTTAATTAAACAAAGGTATTTTAAGTAAAGATTCGAAATTAAGTTAAAGACTTGAAGTAATTGAAAATTTCATGCTATTAAATCATTGATTTATAAAATACTTTCATATGTGTTTTAAAGATTATATAAATGTTGCATTCAATCTTAAAAAAGGTTTAATATTGTTAAAAAGCTTTTATTTTTAAACATTTAAACCAACCCAATCTAATTTATTTATAATTTAGTTTGTAATTGTAAATTGTAATAAACCAACCCAAATTTCAAATCCAAATAGCTCACGACTTCAGTGACTTATAAACTTCTAAACCAAATAGATAAACAACACACTTCGTACAGTTCGTTCAATTCCAAATCCACCCATTCATAACAATTCAATTCTAAGTTCCTCCAACCATTCAAAAAATTTACCAAGTTCTAATCATGCACAACCTCACAACTACAATTCACACTAAACACACCCAAAAAAATCTCAAGTTGAATGGGTCAGTTTGGGTTTTTGGTGGGTCAAGCCCAACTTAGGTGAAAACCAAATCTAGCTTTTGTAGAAGATGAGTAGGAGCAAGCAACAATAGTGGAGGTGGACCATATAACACCCCAATCTTGCCCAATGCATATATGTGCGCCATACGATCACAAGTGCATATGCTTGACAAAATTAGCATGTTACCTATATGACCTTCACTTTATCACATGGCATCATAATTATAATCACAAATCATACATTTTCTAAAATCTAAAATTTCTTCATTTTATATCATAATCATAATATGCATTGTAGATTTAAGCTCAACGTCATCCATATATATACATCATCGTCCTATGAGCATAAATAGCTCAATCTACATAGTATGCTACAAACATGAGGAATGCATCAAATTTATTAACAAATTATGTCTTCAATGCTCAGCTGACCAACCTTTAAGCCATATCTGATCATCAAAGTTGCACAAAATATGCTTCTATGGAGTCTTAGAAGCTAGGTCATCACACTCTCGAACATGAGATTATCGACGGTGCAATTTTGATGACTTTTGTGAACTCAGTAGAATAACCATCCTTAGTTGTTCACTCATGTTATAAAACACAATCAGTCATAAACATATTGTCACATAGTTCATATCAACTTGATTTGCATCAAGTTTTGTGACAAAAAAATTTATATTTCATTCAAACAATTTAATCAAACTATCACTTCATTACATTTGAATAAAACACAATCACTGGTTTAATACCATGTATTTAAACATATAACATTCTTACAACTTTACAAATCATTCAATGAATTCAAATTATATATGAATGCTATATGTATGAGACTCATATTTGTTTTTACACTGTTGTGACTATGTGTTTTTTCAGTATTCTGTATCACCGGGCTCATTGATCACAGTGAGCCTTAGGCTCTAGCCACATATTTTTGAGCTTTAAGTTCTTTTTAGTAGCAGTCTAAGTCAGTAGTAACACCAGTCACAACTGCCTTTATATTACATGTATTGAAATGAAATGCATGCCACAATTCATTCAATACAATCAATCACTTTCATTTACATTATCTCAATCAATACATTCAGTTATAACATTCAATCACTTTTAATTGAGAATCATTTAGGCAGTCTCATTCACATATAAATAAAACTTCTAATGCATATGAATCAAAAGCCTTGGACAAGTATTGTATGAAATTTAGTACACAATAAGTACATGTTCATCATATATTCAAATTCAAATCAGTAATATCAGATAAAATTAAAGTGAGACGATCTTAGGTTAGTCACAATTTCTCCCTTAAGCTTATTGCCTTGATGTTCTGACAATATTAGGATATGGTTATGCTACTTGCTCTCCTATATACATTAACATAATTTAACATTACTATACAATGAAAAATTCTTGGGTATATTTTTATAACAAATTGATGTACTCCAATAGTGCCAAAATTCACACATGCATTCACTATTCATAATCTTATTCTCTATTCTAGCTTTTATTGAAAGCATCCCATTCGGGTCAACTTTGCATAATCAATAAGATCAAACAAATGATGTATTTCTATAACACTTTCTTCTAGACAATTGTTCCTCTGTGTCTTAAGTTTTTAATGACACCAAAATCATTCAATTTGGTTCATTATTCTATGAGTTATGCTCATAATACTACAAGTTGAGTACATTTAAAATTTTGGCTAGAGCATGATCATGCATTCAAGTCGTACAACCCATGTTCCTCAATTCCAATATCCAAAAATTACAAACGTTATATCAATTAAAAGTAAGAGAATAAGCTATAACTTTTGTGAAGATACCTTTGTCTGATTCGGCCTACATCAATACAATTTATTCAATAACTATAGGACATGATTTCTGTTACTGGTAGTACTATAGCTTAAGCCAAAACTCACTTTCAAGCTCAATTTTAAGATCCTTAAGGACATATTTCAAATTCAATTAATTCTCAACATTTTTAGTCAAATGTTTCTAGTTTATTTTTAATAAAAAATCATCTCATTTGGCGCTCTATGGATCAAGTTATAATCAAAATATTGAAGCATGTTCAATATAATATCTCCAGTTTCTAATATTTCAACAGACTTCCTCACTTTCATCGAATCAATCTTTTTCAAATTAATTCAGATGACTCTAAATTTTTATGGAGAGGGAAAAATTTCTTAGGAGTGTATTAGTTCAATTTTCAAATCATTTCGAGGTCGGGAGAAAAAGTTATAGTAGAAAGAGTCCTAACTATTCAGTATCAGAAATCTTGATTTTGCACTTCCACCTACTATAGTAGAGTCACGGTTTTGCACTTTAATTCTCCAGATTTTTGCAAAACGCTTCTCCTTCTTCTTCCTACTTTATCATTTCTAAATCATATATTCTACATTTCTATATCTAGAACATTGTCTAAACAAGTCAGATTCAGATTTACACTTCAAACATAAAAAATCTGAAATTACACATATACTTTCTCTCTTTACTGTGTTTTGTTTATAACTTCTGCATTCCATATTTTTCTGCACTATACAGATTTACATTCCCTCTTATTTCACCTTACACTTTCCATTTAAGTTCATCTTACTCTAAAACTTCAAGATTAAACATGAACATCAAAACACACTCACATACCACTGTTCATTAATTTTCTACATATATGTTTCTGTATGTCTTTTAATATCCAACAACAACCTCATTTCATCATATAGTTTCATTCTTTTCCCTTAACTCTAAAACATCGCAAATGCAAGATCAAATACAACACCCAAAAACAAAACATTACTCATGGTTTTTCATCATTTTCTACATTTTTTCTGCATTTTTTCATCATCAATTTACAGTCCAAAAATATATAATCTATAGCCATATGGTTCTACACCACTCATGCATGCATTCATCCACAAGCATGAAAACATCATCTCTTTGTCATTTATCATTATTATAACCATGAGAATGAAAACACAACTTGTTTTCAAAAAAATTCCAGTAGTGATATTGAAGGACAAGTTTTGGTGGTTGGAGGAAATCAAAGATAAATGGCAATAGAGCAATATATATGGACTAACAAACATACAATATTGAATAAGTGTTTCGGTGATGGATGTTCAAAGAAGAGAATTGGATAATGCCCAGTGAAGAACACCGAAATGCGGAAGAAGTGTTCTTCTTCTCTTGTTTTTTTTACTTACACGTGACACCCATGCATGTAATCCATTTGTCATGCATATAAGACTGCCATGTGTTGCACTCCCATTTGTCTAATTTTCTTTTTCCTTATTTTTTAGTCCATAATACCCCAAAATTTTGAAAATCTTCTAAAATTTACCAAAAATTTCAAAATAATACTAATAGTCTTCAATTAAAGTTTCAATGTAAATAATTCACAATTCACATTTAATCACATTTAACAATCAATTATACCCAAAAAATGTCAATGAATGCATGTATAATTATTTTAATTGTATCAAAAATAATTATTCACATATGTGTGAATATACAATGATGTATGAACATGAAATGCACTTCTTTTTCCTCACAGTATACTCAATTCACTACTGTGAGGTCTAGCCCAAACATGAGATGTTACAGACAAAGTCAGATGTGGATAGCAGCAGGCAGAGCGAGGTAGCAGTAGGCAGAGCTGAGGAGAAGGAATGGAGGAGAGTCACGGTGCAAATTGGTGGAGAGGGCGGCAGATAGACTAGCAGGGGGGAAGGGGGAGGGAAGGTGCGATGGCGTCATTATGGAGTGGTCAGACAGAGAGAGGTGAAAGAGAGAGTAGTTAGAGACAAAGAGAGCAAAGAGGTGAGTGTCAGAGTAGGGTGGTTGATTTTATATATACTTTTTGCTATTTAGTCGCTAAAATTTTCCAAATTAACGGTACCATCCAATATTTTACCAGTATTTCAAATATCGACCAAAACCTTCAATACCAATTGGTACCGAAAACCAGTATCAAGAGGGATGGTAACGTTTCATATTATGATCGGTACTGACCGGTACAAAAAGGATTTTGTATCATTGAATAAAACCTTGAAAACTAATTTTATAAAATAATTTTATTTTAATCAATTATATAATATTTGTTAATAAATATTTATCATATTTAATAAATAATATATTAGAAAAAATATGTAAAAATTTATTTTTTATTAATATATTTAAGTTATTGATAGATTTATAAAATATTTTCAATTTTATGTATTTTAAAGATATTGTAAAATTTAAATTTATTGATTAAACAATTATAAATTGTAAGGTTTTAAAAATTGAACCGGACCAGCCAATCCGATCGAAAATAATCTGAACCTGCTAGTTGTCCGGTTCAAATCTAATTAATAACCTCTGTGTATAAAAACCGACTGATTCATTAGAGAACTGACCAGTTTTTTAATGAACCGATCAAACTGGTTATATAATAACCTAAACTTCAGATTCAGTCACGAATGAAACTCTTTTGTCACCTCCACCATCTTCTTTCTTCTCATTTTTCGTCACAACAAAATCAATGTTCTCTCTACCATCTTCGCCAGATCTCGCTGTCATCTTCCATTTTTGGCCATCTGCGGTGCCTGTCACGGTGTTGTGAAGGATGACACCATAAGTATTGTTATTACAACCCAGTTTGGGTGATGAAAAACAGTCACTGTAGCCATTGACTTCAATCAATGAACACAATGTTAGAATTATGCCCATGACCTAATCGTTATGTAATAAAATGAACACTTTAGTTTTGTAATTATTAATTTTGCTTAGTAACATGGCAAATATTTTTATCATCTTATGTTTATTGTTTTTATTTTAATATGATAAGTCCTTGATTAAATTTATATACTTGCCATCATAATCGAGATTATGATAATGAGAGTCAAGTCTTTAGGATTTAATCTAAAATATTCTTGATCATAGGATCATCAAATAAGGACTTCTATTATCTGGTTTGTAGCGCCCCCTTACCATGTATCCACCGGAACGCCCGTAGGTCATTCCGATACATATCCTACGACAAGAGACCACTACTGACAACAACCACTACA
>JANTNU010470570.1:0-11519 GCA_024752395.1 Erythroxylum havanense
TTAATTTCAGTTAAAGGGCCTAAGGAGCTCTAATTATCATACCAAAAGTTGGTATTATAACCATCTTCAGGTTTAGATTTGAACCACCTCCTAGTTTTGTTCCTTAACTTAAAAAGATATTATATAGTCTATGAAACATTATACCTATAAGAACCAAACTAGAACTTATCTTAACTTGGACACTAAAAGTGGATTCACTAAACCATAATTTTTCTTTATCCACAAGAATTTGTCAAATCCTTAAAGATTTATAACTTAACTTCAAAGGAATCACTCCCAAACCACCTTCGTCCTTAGAAATGCATATGGTATCGCATGCAACTATATTAATATAAGGGCCATTAGATGTTCCATTCTAAAAGAATCTTCTAAGAATTTTTTTAGCGCTTTGATTAGGAAAGTAGCAAGAGAAATATATGTTGACCAATATATATGTATAGAATTTAAAACTGAGTTAATTAAGTAGATTCTACCTATAAGTAAGACTAACTTATTACACTAACTACCAATTCTTTGTTGCACCTTTACCATCAGTGGCATGAAATTAAGATATGTTGGTTTTTTATTCTAAATAGGAATCCACAAATAGGTAAAAGGTAGTTGTTTAGCTAGGAGTCCAATTAATGATGTAATCCAATCCATTAGATAAGATGCAGACAAGGAGATAAAGAAGTAATTGTTGTCCTTGTTCATAGCTAAGCTTGAGAGGTTTTGAAAGCTTGAATTATTCATACTAGTTGTAATCCAATGAGAATCTACACTAACAAAGAGAAGGATATTTTCTTCTAAAGATAGGTTAAAGATATGTAGTTTTTTCACTTATTGTGGAACATAAAATGCCTTTTTAATATGCTTCATAAGCCTTTTCAAGATTACCATGCTAAGAGTAATTAAGTAAGGGGATAAAGGATCCTCTTGGTTATCCCTTTTGCACCCTTGATAAATCTTATTAGGGAATCATTGACAAGAATGTTATGTGACATTGTTAAGAGACATTGTTTAATCCATTGTATAAAATTTAATGGAAATCTAGAAGCTTATAACGTGTGGAGGATAAAGATCTAACTAATGGAATTAAAAGCTTTTTTTGGTTCCACCTTAATTGTAGAAAACTTGGATGAATTCTTCTTATTATAGTTTTTAGGTAATTCTTGCACAAGAAATATGTTATCCCTAGTGTTCTTACCATTAATAAAGGCACCCTGATTTTCATTAATCAGAGGCTTAATGAAAACTTTGAGCTTTAAGGCAAGAAGCTTTGAAATTGTAACATCTCATCACCGATGGGAAGGGTAATTTGGTCATTTGGGATGGGTTAGGTGAGTGTAAAGATACTTTGGCATTTTCATGCATCATATAGCCTCTATATTTTTATGAATGGAAATTTTTGTATATGCACATGATTGTACATGCATTCATGACATTTCCCGGCATATGTGTCTAAATGCAATTTTTTGTGAAATATGTGATATTTGTGTTTGAAAAATTGAATTGGAGTGATTTATGTGTGTTTTCCATTTTTAGAAACTTTTAGGAATTTTTGGAGAAAAATATCCGGACCGAAAAAATTGCCAAGTGGCAGGCTGAGTGAACTTTCGGTACTAAAAATGACTGTCCAATGGCACTGGACTATTAGAAATATGATTTTAGGAATTATGAACCTTGAGCCATTGGAATTTGGAGACAAATTGGACTAGAAATGGAATTGAAAGGTGAAAGAACCTAAAGAGTATCTAAGAAGAAGACAAGTGGCAAGGGACACTTGTCACTTGTCTACTTAATCCTATCTTTAAGGGTTATTTAATTACCCTAAGTCTTAAAAGCCACTCATAACACTCTAAATTGGAAAGAGTCAAAACCACTTTTAATTTGCAAATTTCTTCTCTTCCGTAGGTGGCTTCTTTTCCTCTTCTTCATCGATTTTTCTCCCTCCTTTTTGCTAGAATTTCTACTCATCTTCACTACACAAAAACCCCTCCTACGGTATGTGCTTCCTCTTCCTTTGTTCACAAAGAAAAATCCTAAGCTAAGCTTTGAGAGTTGATGGTCGTATATGATAGGGAAAGTTGGAGAGTTTGTGAGAAGTTAGGAAGATTGGAAGATTGAAGTTTAAATAGGTGAGAATTTATGTTTGTGTTCTTTAGTTGATAATTAGAAGCATTTATTGTGATTAATTGTGCATTAATTTCATAAAGATAGTGGTTGGCTTGTTTGGGTATGAGTGTTTGTTTGTGTGAGGATAAATAATTAATATGTTTTGGATTGGTTTTGATGTTTGAATAATGTTAGACAAGTGGTAAATTCAAGTAAGAAGATGGTGTGTTGTGTGCTACCAAATCTTGATTATTTATTCAATTGAATGTCTAGATGAACTTGTGGCTAAATTAGAGACTAAATTGGATGCTTATTGATGTAGGATTGGTGTTGGAATGAAAGAAGTTGAGTTGGATATGAAATCTGGAAAATGTTACTTTGTGTAGGTTTCAGATTTTTGCTAATCAATTTTGATATAGTTTTCCGATTGAGATGAGCTTTGGCTTAAATTAAACCTAAGAAATATGGATAGATTTCATATGAAGGAAGTTTTGTCCAATTATGGCTTTAAAGGTTTTAAATCTGGCATGGAAAGTGAGTTATAGGTGCTGTATGAACAGTAACCTGAACCTTGAGACCTGAAACTTTGATGATTTTTTTTAAAGGTTGATTTGGATTGAATTTGCTAATTTGGTCTTCATGAAAGTTGAAGATTTTTGTGTTAGCTCTATAACCCCACTAAGTATGAATTTTTTTTATTTGTAGGTTAAAAGTTATGGTTTGTTAAGGTTCAGGTTGTAATTTAGCCCAACATGTGTTTTGTGTGCAAATGGCTCTAAGTGTAATAGGTTTTGTGCTTTCTGTGTTCTGATGTTAATTTTGAACTGCTAAGGGTGAAATTGGCTCAAGTGACCTCTGTAAAGTTGTAAAGGATTGTTGTAGCTTTCTAATGAGGTATTATAAGTGAATTTTGGATGTAAGGATTGTAAGATATAAATTTGTAAAGTTTTGTTATGGTTTAGGTTAAATGTTGATTTCATAAACCCTAAGAAGACAGCCACATTAATAGGAGGATTTCACCTAATTAGAGATGGAATTTGGTTTTAGGTCCTTCTTTAGAATTGTATTATATTGTCTGAGCTTCTTATTGCTATATGGTATGGAATTTTTCGCCAAGGGGATGTGGAGTTATAAATTTTGGAAGATTGGGTTATTGTTGAGAATAATTGGGTAGGCAGAAGCTTTGCTTGAGAATTTAATTTAGTTAGAGATGGAATTGTTTTCTAAGTTATTCCTGAACGTTGTAGCTTTTGTTTTGATCTTTTTATTGATATAAAATTTGGAATTTTTGGCAAAGGGGATGAAAAGTTATGGTTTTTGGAAAAGTGTTGCACTGTTATGGTAAATGTGTGACGAGGCAGTATCTTTGAGTACATTTTTGACACCCTTATAGGTGTTATTAATTTTTAAGCTCTTCATAAAACTTGTAGGATTGTTCAAGATCTTTCTAACAAGACCTTTTTTGTGAGTTTTGGATGTGTGTGTTAAAATATATGTAATGTGGAAGAAAGGAGAGTTGGTTTTTGCGAAATAAGAAATTGATTTCGAAAATTGGATTTTTGAAAAAAAAAGAAAAGAAATTGATTTCCGAACCTTACATCTCGCGAGGGCGACAGATCGCCGTCGCGATATGGAGGGAGAGACCCATCTCATTTAATTTTTGTTTATTTATTTGATTATTATTTAGTTTAAATTCTAAATGCTATTTCTTTTGCGCATAACTTTTGCATCCGACATCCGATTGACTTGATTATCAAGGCATCGGATTCGTATAATATTTAATTTCATTTATTTATAAAATTGAGAATTTTTAGAGCTGAAATTGTCGGGGATTGATTAGGTCGAAGTGAGAGGACCGGGTAATGATTTTTCAAATCTGTGTTTTATTTATAATAGGACCTATAGAGGTCCGAATTGAGTGATTTTAGTATCTATGTCTTTCTAATTTTTAGAGGAAATTTTTGTGATGGAAAATTATGGAATAGTGCTGGGAATGTCACTAACATGCATTGTACACATTTAAATTGCTACATGTGCATTATTGAATCCTTCTGATTGTGCATTTGGTAATGTGTGATTATTGTGATTGTTATAGAGGCACAGTTGGAACGTCATCCAACGGACGTTACCGAGACTTCTCGGTATTAGCTCAGAAGCTATTTGGTGGGTAACCTAGATGGTTTCTCAATTATTAATTGTTTATAATTTTGCACTTATAACACTGTGGAGAATAATGGTGGGCTTGTGCGTTTGTTTATGCCTGAATTCCGGACTGAAGGTGTCCGATGTATTGGGACATTATGACATAGGAGTGCTTTACTTGTGATTGTAATTTTAATGTGATTGAGTGTGAACTATTTGTTGATTGTATTAATTTAGAATCGATTATGATGTTGGCTTTGCTTTATTTCGACATATGCATTCCATGCATAAATGCGTGATTAGTAACTGACAGTTGTGACCAGAGCAGCCACCGAGAGCTAAAAGCTCAACATATTTGGGCCTCGAGCCCACAGTGATTTAGAGCCTCAGGCTCAACGATTAACGCGCCCTTATTAGGACAATTTAGACGCTCGGTCACAACAATGAAATAAATTGGAAAAAAAAAAGGGTCACCATACATGGCACATATGCATTTGATTGAATGTTTTGATTGAGTGAAAGGCAAATCGCCTTATGTTTATGTAAATAATCATGTGGTACATCTGAATGGGTTATTATGATATAACTGTGATTTGTTTTACTATGCATGAATTGGGTGAACCAACGATGATGGTTCCTCACTGAATTCACAAACTCACCCAAAATTGCAAATTATTTTTTCAGGACCAAGAGAGTAGACTCCTAGCTCCAGAGGGACTTTTCCTGCCGTGTAGATCGTGTTGGCAAGAGAAGTCATGGCTCACAGTTCAGTCAGCTAGAATTTTTGAGGGATGACCTAGTTAGGCTTTAGTAGTAGATTTCTTTTGGAGTAATGTATATACAGTGAAAAACTGACAATTATGTAAATTGCTACTTTTGATGCAATATAATGAAGAAATTTATGGTTTCAAAAATTAGTGATTTTCATATTGATGCTTTATGATCTTGATGCCATGTGAGGTACAGTAGTGATTGATCGTAACTCACCCTTATCGTAGGATATGTATCTGAATGACCTACGGGCGTCCCGGTGTATACCCTATGGTAAGGTGGTGCTATAGAAATAATTTTATAGATAGCATTATGACAAGAGATTGACCTGAATTCCTATAATATACTAGGATTAAATATCCTTGGGATAGGAGTAATTAAGATTTTATTAAATTCCTTAATTAAACTTATTTATTAATACCTCTTTGATCAAGTTCCATGATTTTTAGAAGAATAAAGCATTAAGCCCACCAGGCCTTGAAGATTTGTTAGGCTTTAAACTGAAATCGACCTTTTCCATATCTGAGGAAGTGAAGAAAGATATTAGACAACTACATCCTCATTAAGTAATTTAGCAGTGATAAAAGAATTAAGTTGATGCATAAAAGAGGATGAAACTTAAGTAAAAACTAGAGCCTTAAAGAAGTAGTTAAAATTAGTTTACAAGAGCTCCTCCTGAGTAAATGGTTGTTCCAACTTTAAGATGTAAGTGATTTTATTATATTTTTCCTGTCACCATCTATAAGCCATTGCAATCTTGATCTTTTTTTGATGTATAATTTAGTCATTGTTATTATAGTGTTTTGCACCTCGATTTCTCATGGTCATAGGAAATAATAATTATCCCACAATGGTGAGCACTATAATTAGATATAAAGCCCATTTGTTGTTTTAAAAGCAAAGTTATCTGTAAGTTGTTTCACTCAAGTTAGTTTTCAAATGACCATAAAAGGTTGGTTTCATTGAATAAGAGCAAAAAATGTTTCCTTAAGTTATTAAGCCTTCTTACATTCCAATATAGAAAATTCATTTACGAGGAGGATTTGAACCTGAGCACTTACTCCTTAGCTTTGATTAATGTTGTGGTTATTAAGGATCCAGCAAAAAAGACTAGAAAGGACACGAGAAAGGAAAAGCATGTGCCATATAAGGTTAATGTTTCATTACCATCAGTCTATAAGAAGGAATTGATTAATGAAAGATGTTAGTTCTATAAGAAGAATGAACACAATTAAAAAAATTGCATGAAACGTAAGTTAAGGTTTCGATGGAAATGTAAGCTTAATTCTTTAATATGTTTCCATTCAAATTTATACAAGTTCCTTATAATACATGTTGGATTGACTATAAATATTCCATATGTGTTACTAATACCATATAGAGATTTTTTTAAATAATTTAAACCATAAATTCAAATAAAAAGTTTGTCTCAATGAAAAATTGTGTTAAAGCCCATGTTGAGACTATATATACCTATGGTTTGAATTTAGATACTGGACATCATTCAAATATTTTTCAAACTCTTTATGTTCTTACCAGATCTTGCAATTTATTTTATTTATTAAACCTTGATACTGTTAGATATTCTTTAAATTTGGTAATCGATGTGATAGTTTATTCAAACTTAATTTCCTTTTTAATTATGATGTTCTATGTTAGATTTTTATACAAATTAAAGCTTACTATTATTTTTATTGAAACTTTAATGTCCTTGCATTGAAATTAGAGACCTTTAGTTGAGGATGATTAATTGGAAGTTACATCATATATACAATTGGATTAGAATTCCTTTGTAAGGAATCAATCTCATTAGAGGCTCCAGTGTTCGAGGCCTTAGCCTTATTCCTATCATTCTCCTTTAACTTATCATAATCAACTCTCTTGAATTTTTTTCTGCTATGTTTCCATTCAGCTATGCTTCCATTCAGCTTTTCCTTTACGTTATGGTTTCCAATTAAGGTATGAATGATTTTATTGTTGATTTTCATTGTAGCTCTACCATCTTCATCTTTGGTGACGTACTTCAGCAACATTTTTCTGCATTTTGATTGAGGTCAGTGCTTATGCTTTTGTTGTTAGTTTCTGGCTCTTGATTCATGTGCTTGTATGTAAACTTCCCATATCATATTCCTGAATCGTTTATTGATGTCTTGCACAATGTGAAACTTGACAACACACATGTAGTATGGAGACCCAATTTGCGATGTTATTACTGGTTGAGATAGAAATGTGTTTCTATTACAGGGGGACCCTTATTTCATAAGGGGGTGTCCCAATTATAGGGAAAATGCTGCTGAAATTTCAATAGGATCCTCGTAGTAGATGATTTTTAAATTAGAACATGAGCTCATTAATTTAATTATTTGAGGGTGATAAATGTCATGTATTGAGTATAATGTGTCATGCGTTGAGTATAATATTTCCAATTAAGGTATAAATGATTTTATTGTTGGTTTTCATTGCAGCTCTATCATCTTCATTGCCCGTGACATACTTCAGGAACATTTCTCTGCATTTCAAGTAAGGTCAGTGCTTATGCTTTTGTTACTATTTTTATTGCCTGATTCATGTGCTTACAAATGAACTTCTCATAGCATGTTCCTGAATCTTTTATTGATTTCTTGCACGCTGTGAAATTTGATTGCGGTATAAATTTCATTTCTGTAATAATTTATACATGACGAAGGTGACTAATGTAATTGTTGCACTGACCTTAATTAATTTGAGCCATAATTTGATGGATGCTTTGTAAAATGTATATCTCTTAACTTGTACTATGGACATAATTTGATATGCTGATGTGAAATTGCATATGTACAACGAATTGATGAGAATAGGTTTTTACAATAATATTCAAACTTGTATGAATATTTATTTGACAAATGTTGGATATTTAATATCCATTGAGTATAAAATTGTGATCAACCATTATCTTATGACATATATGACTATGAACATATATGTTGGTTATTCAGTTTAAATATTGTAGGAGTTTAGCTCGGACATGAAACATGAAAATCTAATGTTTAATCACATGTCTGTTATGATTTGTTTTCTGATATGTGGCTAATATGATGAGATGAAATGCCTTTGTTCAACATTTTAGAAGTGGAAGTCTTCGATATATGGGGCATCAATTTTATGGGTCATTTCCCATCTTCAATAGGAAACATGTACATTTTAATAGGGGTGGATATGTCTCGCGTTAGGCTGAAGAAGTGGCATCTCCAACTAATGATGGCAAGGCAGTGCAAAAGTTCATCAAATGGTTATTCAATCAGTTTGGAGTGCCACATACGATAATAAGTCATAGAGGTACACATTTCTGCAACAGATCTTTTGATGCCCTCTTAAAAAGATTTGGAGTGCACCACCATGTTGCTACACCTTACCATCCATAGACTAGTGGCTAAGTGGAAGTTTTCAACAAGGAGCTTAAACGAATTTTGGAAAAGACGGTGAATAGCTCCAGGAAAGATTGGGCAATAAAGCTAGATGATGCCTTACGGGCTTATAGGAATGCTTTCAAAACACCTATTAGAACAACTCCTTATAGGCTTGTATACAGAAAAGCTTGTCATTTGTCGGTCGAACTAGAACATCAAGCACACTAGGTGATAAAAGCATTAAATTTTGATTGGATGCAAGCATGTGAAAAGCGATTTTTGTAAGTGAACAAACTTGAAGATTTCCATTATAATGTTTACGAAAATGCCAAACTCTATAAGGAAAAGGTAAAGAAATGGCATGATTCTTGTCTTAAACAAAAGGAATTTAAAGTGGAAGACATAATTCTGCTATATTATTCAAAGTTGAGGCTATTTCTAGGGAAGCTAAAATCTTGATGGAGTGGACCTTTTACGGTCATTCAAGTTTTCGATCATGGAGCCCTCAAACTGGAAAATGCTAACAGGAAAGTTTTAAGTTCAACAGGCATCGTTTCAAACTATATCTCATAGGAGTGATTTCTAGGGACAAGTATGGGATTTCCTCCTGTTCGAATCATTAAGATGCCTCCATGGATGTAAGGTCAAGCTAATGCATGTTTAGTAGTTTAAATGAAATTGTTAGGTTTAGTTAAAGTTGTTTTGAATTTTAAATAAAAATTTAGTAATTTGAATTGATTTGGGATCACTAATTCTCTCTCTCTTTAAGTAATTTCAAGATAAGAAAATAATCTCTGATGTCCAGTAGATTTGTTCTCAGTCCCTCACCATCCCCACCTCTATCACCGTGAGGCTTTATTTCTAACCCTTTTCTTTTAAATTTAGTTTTATTTTATGTTACTTCTTTCCATGTGTGCTTTTTTTGTCTCCTTCTCACATTGAGGACAATATGTTGTTCAAATGTGGGGAGAGTTGAATGTTTTGCTTTGAGTGTGAATTTTTCATATTGTATGATAGTTTGTTAGGTTGCATATTATGAATTGTGTCCATGTGTCAATGGCTTAGATGGAATGAAATTGATTTAATTTTGAACATAATCTATTAGACTGTAAAGAGTCATTAGCTCGTGAAATTAGTGATTTGGGTTCTTTGACTAAATATGCAAGTTAATTAGGATTTAGTGTTAGTTTATCACCCTATAATTTGTCACATTCATTCATAATTTTAGGTCTTTCGACTAAAGTAGCTTTACTAGTATTTTTTAATGAAAACGAGTAGCTAAAGTAACAAGGTAGGCATTAAAAATGTGTTTGTAATTTTTAAATAACTAGATATTCCACTGGCCTTTAGGTTATGAATAGAGCTAGTAGCCAATTGAGAATATAATGTAGCAGAGTAACTGGATCATCACGTATCACAAATGTGTGCCTTCATGTCAAAAGGCTATAATGACATTTCAACCAAGAAACTTAATAAAAACATGACTTAGACGAGTAACCGGATCGACATTCATCACCAATGTTTGCCTCCGTGTAAAAAAGCTAGGTCTATGTCCATAAAAAGTAATAAAAATGGTTTCTAATAAAACCTACCAAAATTGTAAGTAGCTTAACTTTTCATTAAAATGTACTTACAAGTAGTTACAGAGTTTGAATGGCCAAATAATTATTAATGAGTGTGTACAATTGAAAAGGCTGAATAACTTGACATTTGGGTCTTGATTAATATGCATATTTAGTCCAAAGCTCCTAGATGCAAATTTTGCATGTTAATGATTTGGAATAAATTGAATGTTTGTGTTTAAAATTAAACTTGTTTGATGAAGTTGAAGCCACTGTCTCATTATTGCATTGTGTGGTTTATGATTTTGTGTTGTTTTTCGTTTTGTTTTCTTAAGGACAAGAAAACGCTTAAGTATGGGATGTTGATAAGTGTAAATTGCATCATATTTTAGGACATAGTTTGATATGTGTTTAGTCATTAATTCAATCATTTAGCACATGTTTAGGTTAGAATTGTGTTAATTTGCTAATTATTTATGTTTTAAGTGTTTTATGGGCTAGTACAAGTCTTTGCGCTTAAATATTATGTTTTTGAGGTATCTTCATGTGTTTGCTAATATTTCAGGGTTAACATCAAAGATCAGAGGTCTTTTAGAGACACTTGGAGCAAAACAACGACCCACAATCATGGAATGACAGGCCACGATCATAACAGAAGCTTCAAATTTGGCCCACTGTCATGCCCTATATGCCACTATCCTGACAGAAGGCTTAGATACGAGCTATGATCGTGGTCTACATGGCCACAATCGTGGCCTACGTTAGGTAGACACTCAAACACTCATGAACGTCAAGTTTTGAGGGATTTTTTTAGACCTTTTGACCCTGAAAAAATCTTGTGGTTACCCAAAACGCAAGAGGATATAAAAAGAACAAAAAGAGCTAAAGATATGAGCATTTTGCATCAACCACCTTGAGAAACCCTAGAAAGAAATCATCGAGAGACAGAGGAAGAGAAAAGCGAAGAGAGAAGAGGAGAAGAAGTTGACTCAAAGTATTTCTCGGATCAGGAGGGTTCCTGATCTCGCTACCTCCCATCATCCATTTTAAATTGTATTTCTAGTTCTTTTCAATTTTATTATTGTTTAGAATTCGATTGAACAGTTGATGATAAGATCTGGAATGTTGAGGATGTTTTAAACTCACCTTCGAAATTTTATTCTTGAATTGATGAAAATTTGATTGT
Source organism: Erythroxylum havanense (assembly GCA_024752395.1). Classification (NCBI taxonomy): domain Eukaryota; kingdom Viridiplantae; phylum Streptophyta; class Magnoliopsida; order Malpighiales; family Erythroxylaceae; genus Erythroxylum; species Erythroxylum havanense. The sequence goes on from JANTNU010470570.1 coordinate 11,142, forward strand.
TTATGTGTTTGTTGGATATTGCTGTGGTTTGATTCTACTATTGAATAATTCGATAATAAACTAAGAGGGTGAATCAAATGAAAAACGATTAAATTGGACTAACAAGCGCTAGGTGATTTAATAGAAACTAGAATCAAATCAGATAGATAATTTATGCAGAGAGAGATTTTGTATAAGTTTCCGATAGTTCAGTAGAGAACTTCAAAACTAATTAGGGTTTTGGATAGGTTGTGAATTGAGAGATTGCAACATCCATAATCTAATTAGTGTTTATGATTTAGGGTAAATGTAACATCCCGTTACCGATGGGAAGGTTATATTGGTAAATTGGGACGGGATAGGATTTTTACCGCATATTATTGACTGAACATTCATTTG
>JANTNU010471164.1:0-11517 GCA_024752395.1 Erythroxylum havanense
TCCAAATTACTGAACCAAATTGAGTGATTTTAGTGTCAATGGAAAGATAAGACATAGAGGAACATTTTTCTAGAAGAAGGTTTAACCAAATTACATCAATTTCACTTTCTGATTTAATGTAAATAGTAGACTCGAAAGTGTGACTTGAAAAAATTCTAAAGTGAGTCAATGAGAAAGGAATAGAGATTTTAATGGTTTTAGCGAGGCATAAATCTAAGTATAAATTATACTTAGATGATTTTTAATATATGAATGATTTTGTAATGAAATTAAAGGAAAGATACCCGGGATTGTCATGAACATACATTGTATATAATTCGTTTCATACATGTGCATTATTGAACAATTATAATTGTACAAAGTTGTAACGTGTGTGAAATGTGTGTTGCATAAATGAACTGTGCAGGTTAGAACATCCACATCCAGGCGTTTCCAAAATTTGGAAACGAACGCTAAACTGAAGCGTACTGTGAGTAGATCAAGATGATCTCATTTTATTGTTTGTTATTTGAATTTTGTATTAATTGACTACTGAATCATTATGTGGATGTGATTGATTGTGATAGTTTTCAAACAGAAGGTCTGAAGAATGTGATGTATGAATGAAATATTAAAGTGCTACTTGTATGTGAATGAGATGAAATAAGTGTGCATAATATGATTGTTAAATGCCAAACTCTAGTCCGATGACAAATATGTTTTGAATGTGCATTTGCATGTAAATGAAAAGTGATACTCAACTCTAATGTTGAATGTCGGACTACAATTCGATGATAGGTGAATGTGAGTGAATGTGGATCATGCAAATGTGATTGATGCATTTCATTTCATGAAACATAATGGCTGTTGTGATTAGAGTAGCCACCGACCAGAGCTTAAAGCTCAATGAGTAAAAATGAACTTTGAACTTAAAAGTGAATCAGAGCCTCAAGCTCAACGTTTAATGAGCCATATATCCACCAAGCGGATAAGGGACAATTATCAATGAGCCCTATATGGGATAATTTAAGCACTTGGTCACAACAAAGTAACTAATAAAAAGTGATCTCATGTGCACTGTATATGCATAATATGAGTGATTATATCTATTAAATGTGAAGTGTGAAACGCTATGAAAGTGATTATGTATTATGTGACTAGGTGAGCTATCGATGATGGTCACTCATTGAGTTCGCAAAACTCACCCAAAATTTGTAATTATTTTTTCAGGACTCAGAAGAATACCCCGTTAGGCAAACGGGAGTATAATTACTGCATGCAAAGGAAAGATAGAGATCGGGATCAGTAGTGTCTGCATTAGTGTTATCTTATTCATGTATAAATTTGTATTCCGCAATTTCTGTAAAATAGTATTTTGTATTTGTAATGGGCCCCAATTGGCTATTGAAATTATACTAATTGTATTGTATTGATTGAAAATATTTATGAATGAAGGTGAGCCGGAATTGGTTATTATTTTTGTACATGTTTGTTGGTGTTTAAAAAACTTATACCGATTTTTAAATGATTGAGTTCTCTAATATGCGACTCTCGCGAGACACAGACTCGGATATCACCCGAGATATCGGGCACATGTCTTGCGAGAGTGAGGTGTTACAATAAGTTCCAACATTGTTGCCCCTACTTTCCCCCATTGACTCTAGAAAAATAACCATTGAACCCATCCACGCTAGGGGCTTTGCTGGGATTCATATCAAAAACCACATTCTTGATTCTAGACGCATGGATTGGAAGGGCTAGCCCCTGAACCTGTGTCACTGTAAGCGTCGACAAGGCTCCTGAGATCATAATATGCGAGTTAGTCTTGTCGTCATTAGTGTAAAGATTGACAAAAAAATCCTTGATTAGCATGCGCAGTTGCTCCGAATCAGTAATAAGGCTCTCAGTAGAGTCGGTGAGCTTATCAATCCTCAACTTCTTTCTTTTGGAAAGAGTGATAGTTTGATAATACTTGATATTTCAATCACCCTTCAATATCCATTCACACCGGGTTTTCTGGTGCCAAAACATTTCCTCCTCGCACAAGACTTGCAACAAATCGCTGCTCAACTTTTCCTCTAGTGCTAAAAGTGAATCCAATTTATCAGCAGTCATTGCCTGCTGGATTCCCTCCAACCGGGTTAACAACTTTTTTTTCGATAGAAGATATTGCCAAAAACTTGGGTGTTCCATCATAGCAGATGGTTAGAGAAATGGGCTAAAGATTTACTCATCGTCTCTTCTGCTGGAAGCCAATGCTCGGCTACCACATCATTAAAGCCTAAATGTGTGATCCAAGCATTTTGGAAGCGGAAAGCTGGTGCTCCTGTTAGTCTTTGCTGGGATTTGAAAATTTGAAGCAACATAGGCCTATGATCTAAGCCAAAAAAGGGTAGATGCTGGTTCATCGTCTGGGGGAACTCCTGCAACTAATCCAACGAGTCAAACACTCTATCCAGTCGAGCTTGAATCGTTCCTCTTTGCCAGGTGAGTTTCGAGCCAACAAAGCCCAAATCATGAAGGCCACACCTATGAACCCACTCCTTGAAGCTTTTATTCACCACTTTTGTGGAGGTGGCTCCTTCCCTTTTATCTGAGATTTCCAGTTTAGCATTGAAGTCTCCTCCCACGATCCAGGGTCTGTGAGTAGAGCATCCGATCCAAGTTAAAACTGGCCAAAGCACAGACTGCGATGACACTTGCGGACTTGCATAAACTACAGTAAGGTCGAAAATGCCAGTCCCAAACTTGACGATGGTATGAATAAACTGTCGGTGAGCGATGACTATTGAGATATCAAAGTCCTCTTTCCATAGGAGCCAAATACCTCTAGAAAACCCTACTGCTTTTGCTCTAAAGGAATAATCAAAACCGAAAGAACATATAACGTCATTAGGCCGTGGACAACTAATTCTGGTTTCCATCAAAACCATAATACTCGGTTTGTAAATACGGATGTAATTTCGTAGTATGACCTGAAATTCTGACCCTTCTACCCCTTGGCAATTCCATAAGAAGATCGACATATTGGAAATTGGTCGAAAGAAGTCTACCCTACATCGGAGCAGCAGTGATGCCTCTTTTGTGGTCCTCCCTGTGCTCACGTTCCTGAGTGTGCAGAACCATCTCCGCATCTTGGCTCGGTGCAGGTATGGCTGCCTGCCCACTGAATCCCTTTGCTAAATCGAGAGGTTCAGAGGGCAGGACCGGTATACCTTCCCTTGTCCTGCCCTCCTCCCTGGGTTCCTCGACACCCTCCATCAGTTAGGGTCACTCCTCCGCATCCGGCGCCTGGTCCGTGATAATTTGGCTATCACATACCATTTCAACATGAGACGTGATTTCAATTGCTAAGTTCTTATCTGTGATCGTGGGTTTAAGTTTGACTGTATGGGCCGGAGCCGATTCTTTTTCTGGACTCTCATTGGCCTGGACCCTTTCCCTCCGAGTCTGTTGTGTATTGACTACCGTTTTTCCTTTAGAACTGGTCCTTAAATTTTTGGAATGTCCTGCGAATGTTGACGCCACCCTTTAGGTTTTAGACTTGCCTGTACCAACTAGATGGGACAGGTTATGACGTTTTCCTATTCCAAAGAAAGTAAATGTAATTGGTTGCATTGTTTGTTTAAAGGCTTCCTCCCCGAAATGCTCTTGGTTTGACAGCACATTAGACCTTGAGCCTCCCGTACCGCTTCCTGCTAACTTTCACCCCCTATCGGCCCCTGTCTTTTCAACTCTTTTCTTGCATTTTTCTGTTGGATTTGGGTCTAAGGGCCATAGTCGTTGGCTGTTCCATCCTTCGTCCTCTCCGCAGTAGCACCATCCAGTCTCCTCTGTTGGGTCTTATCGTCTCCTTCACAGGTTGTCAGAGACGGACGTACGCTGGGCTCCATTTTCTTCCTCGAACAGACGCTAAGTTCATGGACAATCATCCCACACGGATAGCAAATTTGGGGGTCCTTCGTACGCGAACATCAAGGTCTCCCCAAAGCTGAGCTTAAGTCGATCTCCACTGCTATGCGCGCGAACTTCCCTAACTGAGCTTGCATGGTTGCTTCGTTTATCTCCATCGTGCTTCCCACCAGATTTTTCAGAGCAATAAGTATCATGGGATGATATCGAACGATCGGCATCTTAGGGAACCTAATCCAGACCACCGCTCTAGTTAGCTGATCATGCATCGGTCAGAAAGTTGGAAGCCACCTTTGGACGGAGAGGGCCTGTCCGAAGATCACCCAAGGACCGTTCGTTAGCACGTTAAAATAGTCGTCCTCCTCCATGAATTTCACCAGAAAAAAATCATGATCTATATCCACGATTTTTATGGGACCTCTCAGTTGCCAAAAATTGTAAAGCCTGGTGATCAGAATACAGTAGCCCACCCTTCGGCCCAGTAGCTTCACCGCTACTACTTGTTCTCACTACTTGTCTAATTTAGCTTTTAGTTTTTGGGATAATAAGATGCTGCCTCCGAGCTCCCCTGATATTGGCATGATATCGCCTTCTTCAACTTCTGCTGGTTCGTCTTCCGGTCACGCTACTGTCGCAACTGCTACATCCTCAACCGCAACCGCTGTCACTACCACAATGTATGAAAGTTTAGGTAGAGGCAAATCGTTCTCTCTTTTTCATGTACACCCTTTTTTCGCCAATAGTCCCTCTGAAGCTTTGGACAAGAACGTACAAGACAGCGCTTTCTGCTACAGCAAAATAACTGTCAATTTTTCTCTCTAAAATTTTCTAGCTACATAACAAAACGGGAAGCCTTGAGCATAGAATAAGTTAACAAAATAAGAGTACTTCGCTTTTACATTCTCTAATAACCTATTACAAATTTTTTCCATCAAAATTTTTTTTAAGTGTACTAAACAACATGCGGCACAAGTTGGTGCCACTTCGATTGGAAACATAAGCGCTAATGCAGGCGTACTCCCAATGCGCTCCGTCCACCGCCACTTCGATGATCTTACCCAGCAACGTACCACGAGACACCTTCCAGAATCCAGACATTATTAACCAATTAGCATTTTATGGTCAGATGGCCCCTAGACATTAAGAAGGCATTATGATTGCAACCACACGCATGCTGATTTCCTTTCCCTAGGAAACTTCCGTCGACGAAATCACCATTTAGTCTCGCCTGCACACAATTTGCGGTGTCTTGCAATTCACGTGCCAACTTAAGTTGTTAAAGACTTTTTTGTTTTGTTTTTGTTATATTCATCATTCCTTCTTTTCCTTTTCCTTATCATGACATATCCTCATTGGGAATTCGCGCAGTTATGTTGAAATAGTTACCGTATAAATGAAGAAACTCCGAAATGCATTATAATATGATACATAGGTTGTGTTAGTAATTTGGGTTGCTCATAGACCGAAGCCATGATTAATGCAAATACTGCAAGTGTTTGCAATCAATTTCTGGAATAGTACCAAAGCTACCAAAGTCAAAAGGCCTGCGACAGGACAGCAACTGTACTTGACACAACCAAATCACTGTACCAAATCAAACTAATTCCACTGACGAAGAAAATATGTCAGATCATTCCCTTCTCAAGGCCAATAGCATAATTACCATACTTACCTATATATCACGACCACCCTTGTGCATTACATCTACCTGACCATGACCTGGACCCTGAAAATTTTTCGGGAACCCAAGTTTAATCTAATGCTGAACAATTAAAAGATAAAGAGGTACGACTGTTTTTATATCCCTGTCAAACTAAACCTGCAATACTTTACAGAAACTTCGTCTTTTCGTGCATTTTGCACAAACAATTGCAGTTAGAAGAATGTTGAAGGATTAAAATTTCTCTCTCACATCTGTACCCCCAAGAATTAACTCTAATTCCAGTCTAATCTCAACCTACCATGGGATTCGGAAAGGTGATTGAATTTGTTCAGATATTAGCAGTAGCAAAACCTATGATATTAACACCAGGATTTATCTCACTTGAAAAAGGACTGAGATAACTCACCAGACACAGTTCCATAATACCAATTTAGTATCGATTGTAAGCCTTCCCAAAATTGTCACGCCTCTGACGCTGGAATTCACCATAAGTATCATGAGGTCTTGACGGATAATTTTCCACATTGCTGGGATACCTTGCACTTGGATCAATTGGTAAATTGGATCCCACATACTGAGGATTAGTTGAGGAGCCATCATAGTCGGCATAAGCATGCTGTTTATAACCACCAAAACTTGATGCCGACATTTGCTGTTGTGTTTGCTGTTGACGCCTATGAGCATCAACTTGAATAAACTCTTCCCACTGTCTTGCATGTGTGGCCCTTAGGAGAGCCAGTTTCTTTGTGTAATTCTCTCTCATCTCCCTCATGGTCTAGAAAAGGACAGAAAGTCAAAAGATCATCATTTTCCAACTGACAAAATGATGAAATCTCAGCCTTCCATTTTCCACAAATTATGATCGCATCCCAAAAGTCTTTAGCTATCAGATAGCAAAAGTACATCACCAATCACTCTAGATAGGTAACAGAAAGTACATCAAATGCCTGGAATGCAAACATTTTCTCATTATTCAAGATGTATGCACAGGTAAGCCAGCTAGAAGATATCACCAGAGAATGATGAAGGAAGGTGTGTAAAGTTGTATCCTGCTTTTCTTATCTTCAAAATGGTGAACAAATACATGTAGCAAATGGTTATAGATGAGGCAGTTGTAATTTCCATTTAAGTGAAAAAGGCCACAATTGAAACAAACATACAACACGTAGTAGAAAGATTTCATACCTCTCGATGCTTGTAATTCTCTTCATCTTCCTCCTTGTCACGAATTCTACTGAGTTCCATTACTTCCCTGTTATACTCCATCTCTAGTTCTTCCAGTGTAGGCGGGAAGGCAGAATATTCAAATTGATGGCCAGACTGCAAATCGGCTCCCCGTGTCTCGGTGTCCCATCCATCAGTTCTATAACCACCAATCTTATGACTATAACCATCATATGCAGCCAATGAGTTGCTGGCATATGGGGCACGTGCAGGGGATTTAGAATGGCTTGAGCGACCTCTAGCACCGCCATTGCCATAAGCTTCACAAAAGACAATTATGTTAAGCAGATGATTCAAGATGCAGAATGAATGGTAGCTTTAATTATGGATACTATGTAACATTCACAAGGTGATCATCCATCAGAAATAAGAATGAACATACTTTCAATATAAATTTTTGATTTGGGGACTTTCCATCATTTCAGAGCCACCACGAAAGTTACCTCAGAATCGTAACATAAGCTTGAAGACAAGTAACTTACCTCTTGCTGCACAAAGACCATAAGAAACAAGTGGGATCATCAAGAATTCATAATAGAATAATTACAACCAAGAGACATAGGATTCTCTGAACCTAGTGAGCTGTTAACATGGATTTACCAGTTTCCTATGGATGCCGTAAATCCTATGCTGTCCCTACCTTGTGGAGAAACCCTCGAGAATTTCTGTACATCGCCACGAACACGGTCTTCTACAAACTTATCTTGTCTGCTAAATCTCTGTTGGTAATGTGACATATCTTTTGGGTGACCTGAATAAGACCTTTGAGATTCAGAGTGTCGCAACCGTGAGCCAACAGGGCTTCGATCAGGTGACCTAGACCTGCTCCTGTGAGAACTAGATGAACCCTTCTGATTAACTTCCCCCTTAATCACTTTGTGGACAGCATCAACACCTTTCGCCAAGATTAATCTATCCTTCCCACTAACAATTATAAACTTTTCTTCCATTTTGATTTTACAGCCAATGTCTATTTCAATCCTTTGTATCACTTTCTCAGTGAACAGATCTTTCACGTGTTTTTCCCTTGCAGGAACTCTTTCAAAAAAGTCTTGAGATTTCCGGTTTGCTCCAAGAGTCGAAGGGCATCCCTGTACACAGTTTAGTGGCATGTCAAGGTGTTTATTCACTAGAAAAAAAAAAAAAAAACAACCCAAATCGTGAATTAAAAGGGATTGAAATTTTAGACAAGGAACTGCATCTTTGACATTATGAAATGAATGGTTGCTATCCTAAAAAAACCAACTGAAACACATCAACTCTATCAAAATTATAACTCTAGAAATCCAAGTTGTGTTGGTTTGAAATAGTATAATGATTCAAAAGGTTGAAGAACGAGTCCCAAAATTCTTCATGACAATTGAGAGTTCTAAACCAACTACAGTAGAAAGGAGAAAGGGCTCAGAAAGTGGAGCTTGACACTCCTGGCACATCATTTATTGTAGCCACATAACTGGGACATAACTAATGACACTTATCAAATTTAAATGCCAAGCAATGACGGATACATGCCTGCGTAAAGTGACCAGATTCTCCACATATTTTACATATCATTTCTTCTTCTTTCCTCTTCTTCCAATTCCGCTCCGTGGCTTTCGATTTAGCTTCCCAGAATTTAGCCTCCCTACTGGTGAAGTCAGTTGGGACAGCATTAGGGTCGCGCAATCCGTCTTCCTCGTCAGACTCCGCAGAGGGTCGTTTATTTATCTTTGCCTTATCTTGTGTACTATTCACAACAGATCTTGGAGGCCCAGTATATTCCTTGTAAATATCAGCAAAATCGTCATCAATCTCATCCGATCTCGTTGCCATCAAGAACCAAAGCTCACGTCGTTACACCACCTTATCACCACAAACCCCACCTTAAATCACCATCTACTTAATAACTGGAACCAAAAACATAAAGACAAGAAAAGAAACAAAGAACATCGAATCCCAAAGCAAAACAGATAACATAACACCCACTGAGCAAAACGCTAAAATTATCGACCAACTGAGAGCGAACGCAATGTTAAAGTGGTATGGAAAAGTGTATGAGTAACCGTTGTAGAGTTGTTACCTGACCGGCGACTACGGAATAGGAAGCGAGTGGCCAGAGAAAGCTAGGGCTTTTTTTTGCCTACACTCAATAGTCTCCGCTGTCTTGGCTTTTACGATTTTCTATTTTATTTCACTTTCGTCCCCTAGATTCTTGTGATTTGCAGATTGTTCCAGTTCACAACGCAGAGTTTAGGGACGGGGCAGAACGTTACATGTAACCTATTTAATTATGATTTTATTTCTTATTGTATATCACCATCCAATGCAAATGGACGATCCTGATGAAGTTTTAAGGAATTATCACAAGATTAAAAAATAGATGCTCCTGATTAGATCGTGTTGTACTATCGAACCAGGTAGTAAAACCCTCTTCTTCAGTGAATATCTACTCCCATTTTCTGTTGGCAAAAAGATTGCCTAAAAATGGAATTGTTTAACAAAATATACACTCACTCTCGTCGGGGTTGAGAACCATACAAGACTTCCGCACATTACACAACCTTTCTTTTTCTCTCACTTTTCTTTTTTGATTTCTTTTATACAATACAATGTAATATCCATATTTATAGGAAGTATAGTCGATAAAAACGAACTATCCACCAAGTATAAGGATAGCTTCATTAATTTGGACTTAGTTTTTTTACAAGTCAAATGCAAATCTAAGTTTACTTTCTAACATCCTCCCCTAAATTTAATTTAATTATTTCGAGCATATTCTTCAACTTGTAAAATAGTTCAGCTTTCAAGAGCTTCATGAAAATATACGCTATTTGATCTTCCGATGCATAATACTCAACTATAATTACGTTATCTTTAACCAAATATCGTATATAGTGATGTTTAACGTGAATATGCTTGCTTCAACCATGGAATGTTGAATTCTTTGTTGAAGCGATTGCTGACTTATTATCGCATTAGATTATCGTTAGACCATCTTGTTGGTGTTGTAATTCGTAAAGCATCATCTGTAGCCAAATCGCTTGAGTAGCACAATTTGTTGTTTCTATATACTCTGCTTCTGTAGTTGAAAGAGCAACTACTTATTATTTATTTGAAGACTGAAAAATGCTTCAAAACTAAGATGAAAGACATAACCTAAAGTGTTTTTTCTCTTTTCAACGTCACCAGCACAATCATTATTTATATGGAGGTGTTTGGCAAATAGTTGATAAGTTGTTTTTTAGTTTATTGATTAAAAGTTAACTTTTTAACCATCTTAAAAAGTTATTGATGTATTTAGTGAATTACTTATTGGTTAGTTTATTTGACCTCAATAAGTTGATTTCTAAAAACTCCATAAGAGGAGTTTTTGATAATCAGCTAAAAATTAACAAATAAAAAATCAATTATACCCTTTGATGGGCCAAAGCCAGCAGTCCGTTATGTTTATCAAAGGAGGAAGGATAGGGGTTTTCCGAGAGTTGGATCCATTATGGAAGTCTAGAAGGAATCTGTTACTAAGAGAATAAAAGCAACATGTGCGACGATTGCATTGTTGATTTTCGCAAAGGTAATGTCTGTTGGTTTATTTGTGGGTTTGGCCAACGTGGCAAGTTTGTTACAAAAGTTGTTTCTTGTTTGTTAGCCAACAGTAGTATATAGATGAGAGGCAGTAGAAAGGAAAAAAGGAAGGGAAAATGATATGTTGTATTGACTGAAGAGTAAGGTAGGCTCTTGAAAACCTACTGGAGTCGTTTACAATTCAATACAGAAACATTCTCTATTCATTATTTACATTTCCAGAAGTTTGATTCTAACAATTTGGTATCAAAGCCCACGATCTTCCTGTGTGTAATTTCCTCGTTAATTATGGAGTCAGCGTATCCAAAAACACGAATGGAAACCCGTGTCGAACAGCTCGAAGATGATGTTAAAGGCATTAAAGCCAATCTCACCTTCTTGATCACCCAACTCCAGGAAACACAAACCAATATCCAACTGATTCTCCAAAATCAAACCCATCCAAACAGCTCCTCCATCCACTTGGGAGAACCCAGCTTTTCCAAAACACCCACGGCAAACTTGGGAGACAACACCAACACCACACAAAATGATTTCCCTAACCCCGAATTACCTGGCACACTACCCCTTACTCAACTTTCAACAGAAAAGGTTTTAGAAAGGGACAAATACCCCAGGAAATTGGAGCTACCTGTTTTTGATGGGGAAGATGCGGATTCGTGGATTTTTCGAGCCGAGCGCTATTTCGCCATTAACCGCCTAACTGAAGCTGAAAAACTAAAGGCTGTTGACGTGTGTTTTGAAGGGGAGGCTCAGGCATGGTTACGTTTTGAGGAACGTAACAGATCTTTCTCAACTTGGGAAGATCTGAAGGTGCAGCTATTGCAGCGTTTCGCCGGACTTCAAGATGGCACACTATTGCATCGTTTCTTTGCGGTGAGACAGACAGGCACTGTGGCAGAGTATCGGTCTCAGTTTGAATACCTGGCGGCTTCGGTGAGTGCGTTGGAAGAAGAAACTATGGCAGCTATTTTTATGAATGGATTGCAAGAGAAGATTAAGGCGGAGTTGTTTGTTTTGAACCCTCGCTCTTTGAAAGATATCATCGATACAAACGGAAGAACCAGATATTGGGGGTGACAGGGGGACAGATGAAGCAGCGAGAGGTATCAGCCCTCCAACACAAGTATGACTCCAAAACCATTACTTGGACTAAACCTTATAACCCACTGACCCAA
>JANTNU010471361.1:0-11516 GCA_024752395.1 Erythroxylum havanense
CTTTTTGTTGTTTTATAATAATGTAGTGAAATTTAAAAAATAATGCACTTGTACAAGTTATTAATTTTTAAAAAATGGTTTTATTAAATTTTTGTTAAAAGTTTTGATTTTTTGCGAAAAGGTTCTTATATTTTTCAAAACTCATGGTACTGACCAATACCATGCGAAATCGTCAATACCAACTAATATCAATGACCGGTGCTCAAGATGATTGTTTTGTATCATTTTTTGGCTGGTACTGTACCTTCCAGTTAGTACTGACCTATACAGTATCAAAATTAAAACACTGTTTCTTCCTTTAAAATTTCAAAAAATGTAACTATATCTTTTTTTAAGAATAGGAAATATATTAAGCCTTGAAATACAATTCAACTGTACAATCAAATACAATACTAGTTGTCACCTCCAATCAGTGACTTTCAGGGATTATCAAATCAGTGACTTTTAGGGATTATAAAAAGATACTTGAATACATTAGAAACTAAACACTCCAAAATGTATTCAGGTATTGTTTATGCTAGAATTTGGTTTTCTATAAATCGATTTGGAGTCTAACATGTGGCACAAGTGATTGTTGAATTGTTCCATTAATAGGCACTTATTTTGTAAGATTCTATTGTTTCTTTCATCCCGTATTGCAATGACTGTTAAAGATAAAGTCGCCCAGAAATATTTGGGAGCAATGATGTTAGAACTCATATTGTTTAAGTACCAAGAGATGATGCTGTTTAGATTATCTAACTCCTCAGTTATCCATTTGAGTAGTTCGTGCCATATTCCTTTAATGTAACTACATTTAAAGAATAAATGTGCAATGCTTTTCTCGACCTCTCGTCGTAAGGAACACCAGTTGGCAAGCTACAAGTATCTAGCAAGTTTATCAACTGTTTTCAGCTTCTCCTTTATTGCAATCCAGAGTGTGATTGCATCTCAGGGATTGAGGTAACTTACCCAGATTGCTTTGGCCCAAATTAGTTTTGGAAGGTATTTGAAGATCAACTTCTTGCATGATGAATTGGAGAATTTTCCATCATTAGCATATCGTCAAATGTATTTATCTTCCTTTGTATTGAGGTGTGTCTAGCAGATTTCATTTATAAAGTATCTTGGTAAGGATGAGTTTTGGAAAATTTCCATGTCAACTAAGGCTATTAAGACTGAAGCATTTTTTTGGATTGATGATCTGAGAGTTGGAACTTCATTGATATTGAGCAGTTGACCACTGACAGTCAATTGTCGTGCCAAAAGCTAGTACATTCACCATTCCCTACTAATGTTGTAAAATCATATCTAAATTGGTCTCTCATTTTCAAAATGATTTTTAGGGTAGTTAAGGGAAAGTGTGCGGAGTTAATTGCCTAAATGCTTCTATTGTTGATAAAATAGTTGTGAATCCACTTACACCAAAGGGATTGTTTGTTTTGGAAGATAACTAATAATTTATTCAATCAAAAGGTGAAGAGTACACTGATTGGTATTACAAAGTTGCTTAATCTCCAGCATTTGGACTATTATAGCTGTGGTAGTTTGACCCATATGCCCCGTGGGATTGGAAAATTGACTTCTCTTCAGACATTAACATACTTTGTGGTAGCAGAAAACAACTCTATTCTGAAAAAGGGGGAGGGGTCTAGCATATTGAAAATAATTAGGGTAGTAGTCTCTATTCATGAAAAAAGACAGCCTCTATTCACCAGCCAACACACAGCCTCCACACCCCTCCACTAACAATCTCCACTCACTCACCAAATTCGTAGCCCCCACTAAAACAATAGAGCCTCTATACACATCAAGCACGTAGCTTGCCTCCAGCACCTTCATTGCCGCATCCCACTCACGGACCCCTCACTGCCTCATGCTAGCCCAATGACAAAGCCTTCATTTCACATTTATTGCAGCAGCCTCCACACATCTCACAAGTAACAGTCTCTTCCAAAATCCACGTATGCAACCTACCCTCATAAAACCACAACCTTCACACAAGAAACATAGCCTCCACTTTCACGCAGCCAATTTAGGAGCCGTGCTCTTCACTTTTATTTGATTCCTTCATGAATTTTTCTGGGTTTATGTTTGTGTATTGCTTGGCATGATGATTTGTGGCTAAAACTTTAATTTCTCTAAGGGATTTGATGTTTTGATGATGTTTTAATGTTAAATTTTTTTGGAATCCATGACTGAATATTCATATGCTTGTTGATTTTCCTTGGGTTTAATTGTTCTTACTTTAGATTATTGGAAGTTTGCTTGGTATAAATTCACCTTTGGAAAAAAAAGTGATTTTTTACTAGAAGATTGAAGGAAAATTTGGCTAGGATTTTCTTGTCAATTGGGAGACCCAAGAAACTTAGGAGATGAAAATAGAAGGTTTGAGTTAGGAACCTAAAAAACTTTAGTAAAAATTTAAGTAAGAGATTACTAAGTGATATCTAGAGTGGATAGATTAATTCATCTTTGGAAAAAGGAGATTAATTACTCTTAAAATTCATATACAAGGTTAGGATTTTTCATTTGTGGAGGATAGCTAATTCATTATTAAATTTGGAAAAAATATCAATCCCTAAGAGAAAGTCATTCCCCATTGAAGTTAATACTTTTAATTAGTAAATTGCTACTCTTTTCTTAATTAGCTATTTCATATATTTGTCATATTCATAGTTAGTTTGGTTGCATCGAATTGGATAGTTGTTTAGAAATTCATTTGAGTTCTTAATTACTCTTTACATTACTTTTAAATTCCAAAAATTTCACCCAATCCGATTCTAAACACCGTTAGATAGTGTAGAATTAAACTTTCTCATAATCCCTATAGACACGACTCGATTCTTACCAATTTGTTACTTATTTTTACAATCGTGCACTTGCAGTTTACGAACAAAGAGCACGCTGTTCAGATGGGAACCAACACCAAGCTTTGAGGATTCCACCTTCAAATCACAACTTTATTGCAGAAATTTTATATCAGTTTGGAGTCGTGCTCTTCATTTACATTTGATTCCTTCATAAGTTTGTCTAGGGTTTATGCTTTTGGATTGCTTGGGATGGTGATTTGTGGCTAGAACCTTAATTTCTCTTAGGGATTTGATGTTTTGGTGAAGCTTTAACATTGAACACTACTGGAATTCCTGACTAAATATTCATATACTTGTTGATTTTCCTTGGGTTTATTTGTTCTTCCTTTGAATCATTGGAAGTTTGCTTGGTATAAATTCACCTTTAGAAAAAGGGGGTTTTGCTAGAAGATTGAAGGAAGTTCAGCTAGGATTTTCTTGTGAGTTGGGAGACCGAAGAAATTTAGGAGGTGAAAATAGAAGGTTTGAGTTTGGAGCTTAAGAAACTCTAGGAAGAACTTAAGTAAGGGATTACTAAGTGATGTCTAGAGTGGATAGATTAATTCACCTTTGGGAGAACTAGATTAATTACTCTTAAAATTCACATACAAGGTTAGGATTTTTCATTTATGGAAGATAGCTAAATCCATATTAAGGTTGGTAAAAATATCATTCCCTAAAAGAAAGTCATTTCCCATTAAAGTTAGCACTTTTAATTAGTCAATTGTCGCACTCTTTTCTTAATTAGTTATTGTATAGATATGTCACATTCATAGTTATTTTGGTTGCATTGAATTGGGTAGTTGCTTAGACATTTATTTGAGTTTTTAATAATTCTTTACATTGCTTTTAATTTCCAAAATTTCACCCAATCCGATTCCAAACACCGTTAGCTAAAGTAAATTTGAACTTTCTCATAACCCCTGTAGACACGATTCGTTCTTATCGATTTATGACTCACTTCGAAAACTGTGCACTTACGGCTCATGAACAAGTTTTTGGGGCCGTTGTCGAGGATTAATGTTTGAATTTTTGTTTCTATAGCTAGTTTGATATTTACTCATTGGTTTTCTTTTTATCCCTAGAGTAACTTATTTGTTTCATCTTCTTTTTGCATTCTCGTTTTCTTGTGCAGCTTGTGTTTAAGAGGTTGTATGCCCCGAACCATTAGATTGCAAGAAAAAAATTTTGACCTAGAGTTGGAAAGAAAAGTAAAGTCAATTTGTTGGTAAAAGAAAATGGAAAATCAAGCAGAAGAACTTTAGAGAATTCAAAGAAAGAGAAATGAAATGGCTCAAAGATTAGCTCAGTTAGAGGCCAAACTTGGTGCAGCTAATTTGAATGGAGGAAATGGAAGAGGAGATAATGGAAATGAATAGGAACAATTACACCGTAGTCCTATCAGGGAATATTTCCAGCTAACAGTGGTCAACAATTATCACGGTATCTAAAGACCTAATGTTCATGATCAAAATTTTCATATTTTGCCCAGACTCATCAATTTGGTTAAAACAAATCAATTTGGAGAGACACCAACTGAGGATCCAAATGATCATCTTGGAAGCTTGCAGGAATTATGTGACAATATCAAAATTGAAGGGGCAATTTAAGATGACATTAGGCTAACTTTGTTTCCATTTTCTCTTAGGTACATAGCAAAGAATTGGCTTCATTCAATTTTTGCTGATAGAATGCGAACTTGGCAGCAGGTGGCACAACAGTTCTTGATTAAATTTTTCCCACCTGGTAAAGCTGCAAAGTTATGAACTAAGTTTAGTACGTTTAGACAACATCACTTGGAACCATTGCATGAAGCTTGGGAGAGGTATAAAGATAAGTGAAAATGTTCTACAACGGGTTGAATGGCCAAAATTAAACCATTGTAGATGCATAAGCAAGTGATACTCTGATGAGAAAAACATCTCAAGAAGCATATGCATTGCTGGAAGATATGGCTTTGAACAACTACCAGTGGCCCTCCGAGAGAACTAATGGAAAGAGAGGAATTTTAGAGGTGGACCAAATGACTCAGTTATGCAACCCTAACTAATCAATTTTCAAAATTCATGTCAAAGGAAAGACCGAATAAGTAGGTAGCAGCTACTAGTCAATCATTCTACACCAATGATGAGGGGGTGGAATAGGCCCAGTTTGTTAACCAAAGGAACTTTGGATTTAAGTCACAACCAATGGGAAATCCATATGGTCAAGGCTACAACTCTAAGGAATAATATAACTATGGTATTCAAAGGAACTTGTCCCAACCACTTAAATATGGACCACCATTAGTGGAACGAAGACCCTCTTTGGAAGAAATGATTGACACTTTTGTAACTGAGACAAGGAACCGTTTTCATAAGAACGAGAAAGAGATGGATGAGCTAAAGATGCAAGTAACCAGTATTGGGACTTTAGTGAAGGGTTTGGAAGTTTGAATGGAACAACTTGCAAATGCTATTAGGAATTTGATTAAGAGGAAATTTCCAAGTAATACTGAAACTAACTTGAAAGAAATGCAAGGCCGTCACTCTTCAAAGTGGAAAAGAATTAGAAGAGGTGAAACTTAAAGAAAAAAGCTCCACTCAATTCAATGATAATGAAGGAAAGAATACTTGTGAAGAAGTGCACCTACACAAGTTGAGAAGGAAGTTAACTCAGAGAAGTAACTAGAAGGAGAACTTCAAACATCAATCGTCCCCAAGCTTCCATATCCTCAAAGATTTCAACAGAAGAAAATCAATGATCAATTCACAAAATTCCTTGAAGTCTTTAAGAAACTTGAGATCAACATTCCCTTGATTGAAGTTATTGAGCATTGAATTACCCAAAATTCATCAACTACATTGTTACCAAAAAGAGGAGATTTGGAGACTATAAGATAGTATCGATCACCGAGGAGTGTAGTGCAGTCTTGCAAAGAAAGTTATCACAAAAATTGAAAGATTCGGGAAACTTCACAATTCTGTGTGAGATCGGTAACACATATTTTGGTAAAGTGTTTTGCGATTTGGTGCCAAGAATAAATCTCTTGCCTCTTTCCATCTTCCGAAAGCTGGGATTAGGAGAAGTCAAGCCATCGACAATTTGCCTCCAACTAGCTGACCATTCTCTCACTTATCCTTGAGATATTGTAAAAGATGTTCTTGTTCGTGTAGACAAATTCATTCTCCCTGCAGACTTTGTGGTGCTTGACATAGAAGAAGATAAGGAGATCCAGATCATTCTTAGACGACCATTTTGATGTGCAATAAGGGGAACTAACTTTGCATGTATATGGAGAAAAGGTGAGATTCAACAGATATAAATCGCTCAAATATCCAAGTGATACACCAACTTGCAATCGACTGGATGTCATGACTTTTTGTGTGGTAACACCTTTTCCTTCTCTTATATCTAAAGACCCATTATTGACATGTTTGGAAGGTATGTTTAGAAAAGATGCTATGGATGATGAGGATATTTGTTTTATGATGGTATTGGATTCTTTTGAATACTTGGAAAATTTTGATCAAACCGAGCCTTTTTTTTATGACTAATACTGATGTTGTTGGTGATATGAAAGATGTTCACCCATTGATTTATTTGAAACCCTCACCTGAAAATTTGAAACATGCATTCTTGGGTGCTAATCAAACTTTTCCTATCATTATTTCATCTTCATTGATTCCTTTAGAAGAAGAAAAACAACTTAGGGTGTTAAGAGAGTTAAAAAATACATTGGGTTGGTCAATTTAAGACATTAAGGGAATTAGCCCTTCTATTGTAATGCATAAAATTCTTATGGAGGAGTCATTTACCCTTAGCATTGAACTCTAAAAGAAGATTGAACACAACAATGAAGGAAGTGGTTAGAAACGAAATTCAGAAGTGGCTTAAAGTTGGAATCATTTACCCAATTTTTGATAGTTCATAGGTTAATCCTATTCAAGTTGTTCCTAAAAGAGGTAGATTTATTGTAGTCAAAGATGATAAGAATGAGACTATTTCCAATAGGACAATCACTCGATGGAGGGTTTGTATAGATTATAGGATGTTGAACAAAGCCACTAGGAAGGACCATGTTCCTTTGCCATTCATAGATAAGATATTGGATAGACTTGTTGGACATGCATTTTACTATTTTTTAGATAGGTACTCTAGATATAACCAAATAGTCATAGCACCTGAAGATCAAGAAAAGACTAGGAAAACGTAGCCAAATATTTTTAACTATGTTTTGTAAAATATAGTCAAATTTTTAATATACATTTTAACAAAATATTATACCATGCTAATAATAATTATTTGTGACATTTCTAATTTATATTATTATATATAATGTGTAGATTTTTTATTGTTAATTTATTATAAAAAATAATTGATAATTTGAACCATTTTATATGAAAATTAAAATACCATTAAAGTATATCAACAAAAAGAATATTCTTCATATACGAGATTTTAATTACAACCTTAACAATTCTATAGACAAAATAATAAATACAAAGACCATTTTACATAGGACAATTACTCTTTAGTCTGATGAACCTATCAAGAAATAAGAAATGCTACTCTTTAGATCTTGAATAATACGATCAAAGCACATTACTCTTCTACTTCTTTAAGAATGAGGGCTTTAGTTGGCTTTCTAATGAGGGCTTTAGTTGGCTTTCTAAACATATCAGTATGCTCTTAGAAAGGAGACTTTATGAAGCATGTTTCCATTTAGAAATCGAGTGTCAAAAATTCATATGTTTTCATGATACACTCAAAAGTGGCCTGCAACTACAAGTTCCATCAGAAAACAAATAACAAAGAAGGACTTATGGTTACTCAAATTCAGAGCCTCAAGATATGATGAAATAAAAGCATAGAATAACCTTTCTTAATTATGTAAGTCACATTATCAAGATTATACCAAAATGCAACCAAAACCAATAACTTAACATGAGAACATACTAATTAAATGTGATACCACTACAAATCTAGCTTTCACAATGAACATTAGGTAATATTCTTTTGGATTATGCAGAGGAAACTCAAAATGTCAAGGAAAGTAATATCAACTGATTTGGACCAACGCATATCACCCTATAAAAATCCATACAAGCAGGGATTCATTAGCCCTCACCACATTTAGTCCACCATATGATTACAAAGAAATTTATAAGTCATGCAAGTATTACACATTGCATCATATTTTCATTCACACTTCAGAGTACCTAATCTAACTGCAGTACATGATTTAATTGTAGGTGCACCATGAGATAATAATGTCACCATATGATGCATCTGGCTCAGAGAACTAAATAACTAATAACAACTAAATGATTGAAAAAAATAAAATAGAAGCTAGCAATTCCTTCTCTTCTTTGTTTTAAAATTTTTGTTAGTTTTCATAAAATAAGAATATATTTTGTATAGTATACTAGTATAGTCATAAATTAAAAGAAAACATGCTAATTGCAAGATTGGTACTTTAATAACCAATATTTCCTACTTATAATAAACAATAAACAAAAATGTCTCACATTAGAAAAAGAAGGAATGAAAAACACACTAAAATCATGAAATTCAAAATTTTCGTTGGCTGTACCAAACCCCATCAGGTAAATTTAAAATAACTCATCCCCATTTTCAATGACATTGCAAAGTGCATATAGAAGAACCTTCCATAATTTCCCAACAAATTCTGAACCTTTTCGACGACTATTCTGCAGAATATCATTTGCCAGATACAAAAAAGCCAGCCTTTACTCACGTGGAGAGCAATGGAATTGTATGTCCCATGTTTCCGCAACATGTTTTGCTTTGTTCATATGGGATATATGTAACTTCAGTTAAATCAAAATCCACCAATAACAAAAGAATTCCCAAATCTAGTGTAAATGCAATAAAGTGAGTAATAACTTAATCAAATACACCCTAAATTTCACAGCAATTTTCACTTATCTCTAAACTTTACTAAAACTATAAGTTTCATAAACAATTTTAATTAATCACCCAATTAAAAAACCCTAATTTTCATAGAAGATATTGATTCGTACAAAAATTAACAACCACAACTTCAAGAGACAAGAAATCATTCAAGAAAATAAACGAATCGAACCTTGGAGGGAGGCTTTCCTGGAAAAAGGAAGTGAAGAGCCTATGAGAGCTAGAGGCAATGAAGCGTTACGAGGAATCCACAAGCTTCGACAACCAACCATGCTTGTTGTTTATGGTGTTGGCAATAGGGTTCCGAATTGCAGTCTGAGGTCAATCATACGAGGAGGTACGATTGCTCCTCCGAAATAGCCCCTTGTAAACAAAAGGGTTATTGTTAAGAAACTCCAAAGAGGCCACAAAGCAAATGAGAACAAGCAATAAGAGAGCAACCCCAATAGGGTTAATAATGGTAAAGCAGGAATACTTGAGAGGTCCAATTTCTTATCAAATTTCACATCTTCCCCAAGAAATCAATCTTCAAAATGAACCCACGACAAAAAATGAGATAAGCTCATAGGCGAAAAACAAACAAAGAAACACTCATTCAGACAAAACTCAAGATGACACCTTTACGACTCCATAGACAACAAAGAGACCCACAAAACAAAACCTAGATGCATTTCATCAACCCAAGTTCAGATATCAAAAAAAGAAACAAAAAAACACATACAAACATAAGCTCTCTACATTATGGATTGAGAGCTACCTTTCTTTTTCATGGAGGAAGAGGAAAGAAGAAATTAGAGGATGAGATATGGGTGTGGCGTTTTAATGGAAGAAGAGGAAAGAAAGAGCAAATGAGAGATGAGTGCTTTAGGTTTTTAGAGCTTTTCATTTTAAGCACCAATCTCATTTTCGTTCCCTCCTTATTTGACACATTTGATCTTAAAAAAAGTGATATATTGGACTATTTAGTGATGATTTTTAAAAATCTTCGTTGAAGGATCCACTTTTAGTGTCAAAAATGTCACTAAAGGGTTCGCTTTTAGCGATAATTTCAAAATTTGTTGAAAAATGTTGACCTTTTAGAGACAATTTTTAAAAATCGTAACCAAATGGTCCTCATTTGATGATGATTATTAAAACTATCGCCAAAGGTTTACTTTTTGTGATGATTTTTAAAATTGTCACAACGATTTTAAAAGCGTAGCGAAAAAACGTAACCAATTGTCTACCTTGTTGTAGTGTTTAGCTACTATTTTTAAAATTGTAGCCAAAATATTAACTTTTAGTGACTATTTTTCTAAAATCGTAGCTAAATATCGATATTTGGTGATGATTTTCAAAATCGTCGCGAAAAGTAAACTTTTTAGCGAGTATTTTCCAAAACATCACTAAAAGTTATCATTTTGGTGACAATTTTAAAAATCGTCACCAATTATCAATCTTTAGCTACGATAGAAAAAATGTAGCCTTTTCCCTACTTTGTTGCAGTGGAGATTGTTGCAGGTAATGAAATATCATCTCTAATAGAGCAATATTGTCTTAAAAAGGGGAAAGTTATGGTTGGTAAGTTATTGTATACTTTATCAATCTCAGGAGAGGATGACTTGTTGCAACTTACCAAGGATGCAAAGACCCTTAAGGAGGCACGAGACACTTACTAGAATATTTAAGAGAACAAATGATTTTAACTCTAAAAACTCGAAAACAAGTTACTATCAATCTGACGGTGAGAATGAATATTTTACTGAAGTTAAAATTTTATATAAAGAATTTTTAAAGTTGATTCTAAAAATAAAATCATCATGACAAGAACGAGAAGAATTATGATCTATAGATTCAATTTAAATTAGAAAATATATAGGCTAATTAAGAGGCTTTTAAAAACTAAATGTCTAAAATCTCAAATGAAGGATGAACACCTTTTAGCTATAAAAAGGATAAGGTTCCAAAAGCTTGGAAGATCAAAAAGTGAAAGCAAATCCAAACAAGAAGGATCATAGGAAAGGCAACAAGGAAGAAGTTGGTAACAAGTGGCACTTTTCTATGACCATAATGAAATGAAAGTGAAGACACGAACCAATAATTTATTTGTGTCAAAGACTAAAAAATGAACACTATGTTTGAGATTGTCAATACAAGAAAGCAAAGTGAAATATCGCGACATCCTCACACTCTCAAGTTGAACGCGAAGAAGAAATAAGGGTGGTAATGTGTGGAGTCAGACTTCAACGTGCTATGATATCTAATATATATAAATTTCAAATAAAATTTGATTTAACAAATATGATATTAGAAACTAAAATAAATTTATTTAATTAAAAATAATTTATTTTAATTTTTATTTAGTATCTAACTATTATCCGTTAACTCTTTAATTGAAAGAAGAATAGAAATTAAAAATAAAACTGAAAATCTCAACCCATTTCAGCCTAAACTCTAAATCAAACAAAAGCGTACAGTTGGTCCTTGACATTATTCATCATTTCTTTTTATCCATGCATTTTCCTGATAAAATAAAGTCATTTATGAGCTTCTCAATATTCAAGGATGATGACCCTTTGGGACCAGTAGCCTCTGCTGCCAATTTTTTCCACTCCATCGCTCTGTTTCTCAGTTCCTTACCTCTCCCTTCTTCCATCAACACTCTCACAAGATTAGCCACATCATCTCTCTTCATATTACTGTCAATCTCCATACCAATTCCCCATTCAGCGCAAACATACCTGGCTACCGTAGGTTGATCGCCAATGAACTGCCAACAGAGCATGGGCA